>MU271829.1:0-18549 GCA_021432655.1 Atractiella rhizophila
TCCTCATTGGACATATCGCTTTGGCCTTGCGAGCTAGCGATCGATTTGCTCTTCACTTACTAGGCTTATTTTCGATTGATGGCAAAGCTACAGGTCCGTACTTTGATTTGCACGCGACTCTTCTAACTTCATTGCAGAGATCATTAACAACTTCCGCACATCTCTCTTCGACCTCCAATCATCCACCATCAAAGAATGGATCGTACATGCAGTCGACGAGGCGACTTCTGCCATGGAACAATTTTCCCATTCAGTTCACCCATCTGAACCCTTTATGCACAACAGTGGGACAATTTCTCAACCCAGCACCGTCTTGTTGGGCTCTCTGCATTCCCTGATGAAATCTGTTGAGACTCTTGGCCCACAACGCCTGAATGCCGATCGACAGATACTCCCCAACATCATGCGACTCTATCGTTCAAAAGTGCTAAAAATTTGCGAATCTCTCGTTGAGGTGGTAGCAACCATCGAAGACGAGGGTTCACGGACGTCCATTGCATCTCAAACACTGTGGGATCTCGAGTTCTGTGCTCTGCTGTGGGAGGAAGAGAAGCAAGAGAAAGCAGAACGACTTGTATTCTCCGGTGTTCAGGAGCAATTGCGAGTGCTGGTCTGTTCATTCCCTTTCTAAATGCAAGGTTTCGGGCTAAAAAGGTGCCAACAGGTGAACAAAGAGCATCTGCAAGACCCGTCGACGTACTTCCGAAGAACACAGACGCTCTTTTTCTCACTCCTACCATCGCAAGCTAAGTGGATGCCGTATGGGGTGGCGGCTGTTGAGAGAGACGGCAATGTTAGAGGGACGGGAGTAGAGGTGGTTAGCAATGTTGGTGCTCGATTAGGACTGTTGCCAGTTCGGTAATTGCTTGTGGGATGTTAATTTCGATTTTCTGTTGTTGGAGATCTTACTCTCAGCGTTGGAATGTTCAGTTCAGGTTCTTTCTTTCATTTCCTCACCACCGCTTGAATCCTCTAAGGAATTGTCTCCAGAGAATCAGACATGGCAAGCAGCATAGAGTTGATCCGGTCGATTTGTCGGCAGTGCCCTCGATGAAGATAATGAAGATGAAAATTGCATCGAACATCCCCTTGCTGCTCAGATGAAAAATCGGTCGTCGCTCCACACGAGCGAAATGAATGCAAAAGCTCTGAAAAAATAAAAACAACAAATCCCATTTGTATCAGAAAGAAAAGATGCCTAGTGCTGGGAGAGAATGATGAGGCTGATTGGAGTCCAGGTATGAGAATAAAAATAGGACAGGTTCATTCCATCGAATCTACTATCTACCTAAACATGAAAAGAGAGTCAAATCAAATGGTTCTAAATAGCTCCGCTCCTGCGGAGACGGAAAGAGAAGCTGAAATGGAAGAAGACGAACCACAGCATAACCGTCCCCATCAAGTGACCATTTACATGAAGAAGAGACCAGCAGCGACGAGCGCAACAGACATGATGTAGTTCTTAGACTCAATCATCATCTTGCCAACGGATCCAGGCAGGTTGTCACCGACAGCAGCGGACTGGATGGCGTTGACGAATCCGGAACCACAGACACCGGAAAGACCGTCCCAGAGATCGGATTGTCCTGCGAAGAGGGCAGAGTTGGCGATACCGGTCTTGTGGGGGACGGTGGATTGGAAAGCGAGGAATTGAAGCAGAGTGGTCTTGGTGCATTGGGTGCAAACCATCTTGGAGGGCATCTTCGGGCTGATGAACATGTACATCATGTTGGTCGAAGAGATGGTCTCAGAGTTGGGAACGTAGGCGGTAACTCCTCCCGAAGTGGTTTGGATGTAGAGATTCTTGGCATCCAAAGCATCACCAGCATAATTGGCAATGTCAAAGTCCTTCGCCTTGTCGCCAGTTCCCTCATCGGTCGAGGTCGAGTTGCCAGTTAAGGTGGCATTGGAGATGTCACTTCCAGCGGAGGGTTCAATTCCAGCAACGATTTCTTTGATGCACGAAGTCTCGCTTCCGGTATCCATGGCACAAAGGGCTTGCCTCCAAGGAGTGTAGGCATAGAAAAGGTCGTAGGTAGTTCTAACCGTCTGGATGCCAGTATCGGGGTCCAATTCAGCCTCGCAAGCGGATCCAAAGTCGTTCAAGAGGTCGACGACGAGTTCAGTCCCGCATGGCGTAGCGGTACAGAGAGAGTTGAGAGCTGCGTTGACCTCCTTGGCCGAAGCGGTCTCTCCAGCTTGAGGGAGAAAAGCGGAGACAGCGGAGGTGTAGGGCTTCAGGCAGGTCTTGAGGTCGGAGTTGCCGTTAAGCTCGGCGAGGAAAGCCTGACAGTTCGTCGAGGCGCTAGAAGGAATCAAAGGGTTGGTGGCTAAAAAACGAAGGAAATGTCAACACTCCGGTAATCAACACAAGAAGTGGCCTAAAAATCCACAGAGAGCCACCAGACCCTTTCTGGACTCGAAAGAACACGAAAAACTGACCAGTTGTGGAGTTTTGAGCCACGACCCCAGAAGCCCCCACAACGGCGATAGCGACAAGAGCGTTCGACTTCATCTTTCTCAAATAAATGTCTAACTGAGTTTATGGGCTGAAAATGAGAGGTATGTCAAAGGAATGTTGGGGTTCGAGAGGTAACTCTGAGATGGAGACGGGGATTCTCGAGGTGGTCGCTAGAAAAGGGGTCTAAGCGTGGAAAGTCGGGGCATGCGAAGAGCCTTGTGCTTGCCCTGACCCTAACTGCAAATTCCTCCCTTCACGTGATCATGTGATCTTAAGCTTTTCGGGACGCAACTGTCCTACACAACAAAACAGGTTTGGGCAGTTCCCTGAGCTTGCAAATGCTGTACTACGCTGCTTATTTCTGTTGAGGAAGAGAAGGCGACGTGCTATTCCCAGTCGGACCCCCAATCCATCCAGTCCCAACTCTCCCTACCGATCTAATCCCGGATCCCTTTTCCTTTCCTCCCTCTCTTGCAACTTGTATCGTTGTCGAGGAAAGGGATTGGTATAATTCGTCCGAAGTCAGCGAATCAAAGTTAATCAACTTCAGTTATATAGGGGAAGAAGGTCGACGAACAAAGTTCAATATCACAACGTATATTGCATTCATATTCGAGCTTCGAGAACCAGTTGACTTCTCAGGACTTATGTAACTCTCTTCCAGGAAAGCGTCGGACCACCTTGACGGATTCTCTCCGTTTCATCGTTTATGTGCATGGGCTGGATAGACATGACAGTCTTCGATGAATTCGATGGGCTGGGCTAATCTGTAACTGCCTTCGATCGCTCATTGTCGTCGACTTCTCTCGCCCTCCCTTCTTAATGGCGACCTCGCTCAGTCGCTCCAGAATTTCTTCCATCTTCAGTCGGAGGCAGCGTCCAAGTCCTCATCAAGAAAGCGAAAAAAATGAACGACTACCTCTTCATCCCGCTCCTCTTGCAAGCTTCCTACATTTTTTATCTTTACGTCAAAAATCGAGTGCTGTCACCTATCCGACACATCCCAGGCCCCTTCTTATGGACCATTTCAGACTATCCTAGGACTCTCTGCTCCTTGAGAGGCAGAGCGGCGATGACAATCCACTCTTTCACGGAGGAGTATGGCGGTTAGATTTTCTCTTTCAAACCAATAATTTTTCACCGTCTGTTTTCTTTTGGTAGATGTCGTTCGTATTGGCCCCAATATGGTCATGTTCTTCGATCGTGATGCCATGAAGAAAGTCTACGGTGTGTCTACCTTTATCTCTATCGAACATTGAGATAACGCATCTCTGGAACTGAAGGCCATGGTTCAAAGTTCTACAAGACAGTCAGTCGTCCTTCTACCCTGAAGTAACAACAGCCTGACCCAAATTTGTGTGCGGCCATGTCTGTCTTATTGCAGGAGTTCTATTTGGCCTTCAATTTCGACAAGACCGATAACTCCTCCATGGCTTCGCTCGCCAATGAGACCCATCGGGTTCGACGAGGCGTGCATGCGCGAGCGTGGACGAAGAATAACTTGATCGCTCAACAACATCTCGTCCAGGTTCGTTTCTTCCTCCTGCGTACCTGGACTCGAGGGAGAATAAAGCTGAGACGCGGGGAGGTAGGATAAGGTCAACGCTTTCATTGCAAAGCTTGCGAAGGAATCAGCGAACGGAGAACCTGTCGACATCTTTCGTTGGTTCGCATATTTGACCCATGATGGTTCGTCCTCTCCACTTCATAATCATTGCTCACAAACCATGGGTTGAAGTTATGATCAAAGTCGCAACGGGACAAGAAAGTAAATGCACTGAAGCTGGTGCGGTGGACGACGGTGTGTCAGCTTTCCATTCCTTTATCTCTGCCGCTAACGCCACGTTCAGTGCTTGAAGCTTCTTTGGTTGGAGGAATGAATGCGTTCCTAGGAGGATTCCCTATCGTCTATTGGATACTGAACCGGTTGCCCATCCCTTCCATACAATATATCGTCACGGCACTTGACAGGCTACAGCTTGTACGTCCATTATTGGTTATTCTGGATGTTGCTGGGCTCAGTATGATTTAGAAAGGACATGAGATGCTCAAAAAACATCGTGCAAAATCTTTGGAGGATCAGAAGGACGGCATGATTTTACAACAGCTCCTAGAGGATGCGAAGAGGTTAGGTCTCCCAGACGCTGCTGTCGTGAATGAGTACGCTATTTCTCTCGTTCACCATCATCTACTTACATTGCTCGGCAGAATGTTCTCATTTATGTCCGTTCCCCTATCTGTGACCCCGATCACCACTGATCAGATTTGGGCTGAAGTGTTGCTGGAGGCGACACCACCAAGACCGCCCTCACCTTCTTCTGTTACAATGTGTGGACACGCCCTGAGTTTCTCTCTAAGCTGAAGGTGAGTTATTACGATTACTGGAATATCATCGATCTCACTTCCGTCTTTGCACAGGCTGAAATCGACATCGCCATGCCAAACGCTGAGGACACAATCACATGGGAAGTCGCGAACTCTCTCCCTCTTCTGGTTGCCGCCTGTCAGGTCTGTCCCATCATCATTGTTGAACCATGATCTTAATAGCGCGCATCATTAGGAAACGATCCGCCTCTTCTCGCCTGTACCTGGCATTCTTCCTCGTTATGTACCTGATGAAGTTGGTGGATTACAGGTTGGCTTTCTTTTCTATGACTAATCCACTCTCCATGGAAGCATAGCTAACTACCATGGGTTACATAGATTGGAAAGATATTTATCCCGCCGCGGACGCAAGTGACCACTCAGCCGTTCTCTGTACATCGTGATAAAACGGTCTACGGTGACGACGCAGACGAATGGAAACCGGAACGATGGCTTGTTCGTACCATCTTTGCATTCACTTTCTCTCGTTCTGAAACAGAACTGATAACAACGTGGTGTAGGATCCGGCGAAGGCTGAAATCTACCTTCGAAACAACTTGGCATTTGGTTCCTCTTCCTTACCTTACTTTAAAATCGACGATCTGATTCCTAAACAGGACAGGGACAGCGCCAGTGCATTGGCATGAATCTAGCCCACATCGTCTGTTCTCTCCCCCTTCTTAACTTTCCCATCTGATCTATGTATGGTCAGGAATTGTACCTGGCTGCGGCAGCTATGATTCGCAACTTTGACGCTGAGCTGGTCGGGAGCGAATACTACAAACAATTGGCGGGTGATTATGACGATTTCTTCACTGTGGGTCCAAATCTCCCTCCTATGCATCAAGCTATGTTGTTAAGAGCAATCGTTTGCGTATTCAGCTTTGGGTCAGGACGCCGGATAGGACCCAAAATTGGAAGTTGACGAGAAGAACCTAAACACCTCATTTGGCTCTTTCTGTTGCCACGATTTGTTATGACATGATAAGATTTTGAAGAAGTGTGTACCAGCCATCAACAGTAGGCTATCCTCTTTAAACTGGACCCTGACGACCAGAATAAGTAATGCGTAGTACGTCTTGATATTCCTCTTCACGATTCATGCGCAACTAGTTTCTTAAATGTCTTTCTGTCCTTCTATCGATTGTTTGGGCTCTCAATGGAAATATAATAGGATATTGTCGTGCAGAGGAATCAAAGAAATGGAACGCTAAGCCTCAAAAGTTAAATCTTGGAATCATTCGCACGGGCACTAGCGCATGAACTCATATGATGATTCCTTCAAGAGCAAAAACGATTGCAGCTCTCTAGATAAGAGAATAAAATATGTAACGCACTGCTGGTATCCAAGGTATCATCAAATATCATCCTTCATCACGTCCACTTCCAAGACCAAACAGCAATGCCCACCGTATCCTCCACCATCCAATCGATCTATCCTAATGCTTATAAGGGCACGTAAAGTGCGAAACCCCTCCCGACCCGCCACCACCCCCACAGGAGCAGCCGATGAGGACTGAGTGGTTGAAGATGGATAGGATCATGACAAGGATTCCAGTCGCCCCTATCGCGAGAAGACCGTTCGACCAAACTGTAAACCCTCTGCAACGACGGGTTATACTTCTGGAGAAGGCCAAAGGGAGAGAGGGCATACCGTAGCTTTGCAAGATGCTTGAAATGCCTCGCGCGAGTCGGAAGCTGACTTCGGTACTTGCTCCACGCCGCTCCATGAGCACAGTCGATCTCGTTGAGCTAGAAGAACACGACACATCAACTTCACAAGCACAGGATTGTGAAATGAGCATGGGAAGTTACGAACATGATGTCTCTTTTCAAAGTCCTCCAACCACCTATTATCCGCGTCTTCTGCCTGCAATTGGCGGGTGAAGAGGTGAAGGGTCATGAAAGTGATGAGGATGGATAGTGCGGAAGAAATGATCCGTGCCGCTTTTGAAGTGTCGGATGCGAGGGCGATGGAAAAGAGGAAAGCATGCTATCGGACGAGGAGAAGCCGTTAACGCCAACTACGATTGACGAAAAGAGGACATACGGCAGTCAATCCCATTGTCGGAACTTGCCATAACAACTATCCGGTAAAAGATTAGACAGAACATTGTTTGAAAATAGGAGTGGAACGCACGTTATCGAAACTGGACCTTCTGTCCGAAACGACTGTATAAATCTGTACCAGATCTTGAAAATCTCGCGGTGGAGCCTACTCCGCAAGAAGGGTGCATCAGGAAACGCGTTCTTTTGCAATGATTGCAGAGATGAATAACGCACCTCTCCCGCATCCTGGGCGGTCTCCCTCGCCTCTTCCCTACTCATACGGCTCACGCTATGTCGCAACCGATTCCTCAGCGCTGAACCCTGCGAACGCGCGCCAAATGAACTGGCACGAGGAGAGATGGGCGAGTCGTAATCTCGCCATGGATCGGCGTTCAATATTTCCTGCTCGTTCGGGTCATACGCTTGCTGGCTGCGGACTGTTTGAGGTTGCGGCTGAGCATTCGTTTGAATGCGTGTGTGTGAAGAGGTATGAGAGGTGTTGGAGTCCGAGCGATGGGATCGAGGGATCGGGTAGGATATGGGGACGGCTTCACGCGGTGTGTGGGAGGGATGGGACGACGGATGGCAGTAGTTCTCCCCTGGTACTTGGAGATACCGCTCTGTGCTCGCAGGGAGAGACTGATGCGCTCCTCTCCCCTCAACCTGCTCGTGCTCGTGCCCATGCTCGTGGGAATGTGCGTGTTGTTCGTCCATGGTCGGCCGTCGAAGATTGAAGACGAACGGATTATGAATGTGTTCTTCTGTTGGCTCAGCTAATTGGGCATGAATGTGAGGAGGAAGGTGCGGATCAACAAGTGCCCGCACACTTTGTCCTCTTCCGTCAGAAGCTGCACCCTCATGCATATCATAACGAGGTGGCTGAAGAATATCCGGAGCTGAAAACGACCCGGTCGCAGAGTAGTAGCCAGGTAGGGACGGGGTGCGTGAGTGACTTCCTCCCCCGTGAGCTTCGTAACCGAATGAATGACCATAACCATCCCAGCCTCCGCGTCCAATCCCTCCTCCTCTCCCTCTAAACACTCGAGCGCGAAACGGCGTTTCTCCTCTCCCTGCCGCTCCCCACCCTGTCGAGACTCCTCTATCACCAGCTGCCCAAGTATTTCGATTCGTTCCTGGGTCTGCCAGAGGTGGAGAGGAAACCAAGGGAACCGAGAGGTGACCTCGGTTGGCGGCAGGGGCATCGGCTACCTCTATAACTGGTAGATCGTGATCATTCTCGTTGGATGTGAATCGGTCATGTTCGCGTTCTCGTGAAAGGGTCATATTGCCAACCGTGGGCGAATGCATAGGACTGCTCGTCATCTGCGTAGCTCCGAATGTGCTCTGTCCTCCTTCCAGCGCTCTCTCGGCGCTTTCTCGCGTCGTATTGCTCGTAGGTGCATTGGTGGATATCGTGAGACGCGGAAGCTCGAGCCTGTTGCCTCTTGGAGAGGTGGCTGAGCTAGGACTGGTGGGCGATACCACAATAGGTGCAGGTACGTTAGATGAAACTTGCACCATGCTGCCTCAAATGCACACAATGTGTCCAATATTCTTGAGAAGAGCATGACAACGCACCTTTTGAGCACTACTTCCAGCTCCTCCCAAGAAGCCTCTCCTTTCCACCTTTGCGACGCTCAGTCACTAGTCACTGCCTTCTGCAGATCGAATAATTATGGTATGGCAAGTCCCGGTGAACAAATACTGACAACCCCGTAGCAGCTCACAATAACAACCTCCACGATGCAGTTCAAGCTCTTCTCCTCTCTTCTCACCATCTTCGCCCTTTTCGCCCTCGTAGCCGCACAGGCGAAGGGCCCACAGATCACCTCCAAGTAAGCATCTCTTGCGTTGCTGTTTTGGCGAGAGGTGCTAATGGTGCCACGTCGGGTAGGGTCTTCTTCGATATTGAGCATGGAGGAAAGCCTTTGGGACGGATTGAGATTGGTATGTCCTTCTACCTCTACCATTCAACACAGTGGACATTTCTTGATGGCGTGGGGACAGGTCTCTTCGGAAAAACTGTACCTAAGGTCCATTTCCTTCGATTGGCATCGAGAGAGGAAGTTGACTTGAGACCATAGACGGCTGAGAACTTCAGACAGCTCGCTACCGGTGAGCAGGGCTTCGGATACAAGGACTCTATCTTCCAGTGAGTTTACCCTTTTATTTTCTTGCTGTGAGGAAAGGGAAAGGCTGTGAATGAGATGCTGTGACCGTGTTCTGAGGGAACAGTGCATTTATGCATGGAATTTGCACACAGAATGTGTGTGTGGAAAATGTCAGACGCAGAATGTATGCGGTCTTGTCCAGCGTAACTAGCTCGGAAACCTTCTTTCTCGAGCAGCTTAGTTCTCCCATTCATTGCTTCCCTCCCCTCCGGTCCAACAGTATGCCTTGTGTAACAAGTTACTAACTTTGAGTTGATGTTTAGCCGCGTTATCAAACAATTCATGATCCAAGGTCCGTCCACCTTCTTTCCCTCTTCGACACATTTGACTGATGGGATCATGAATAGGTGGAGACTTCACCCGCGGCGACGGTACTGGTGGAAAGTCAATCTATGGAGCCAAATTCCCTGACGAGAACTTCAAGCTGAGGCACACTGGACCGTTCGTCTTCACTCTTCCTCTGCTAAAGCAAATAAATTGACATTGCTTGATTCGTAGCGGACTTTTGTCCATGGCCAACAGCGGAAAGGATACAAACGGCTCCCAATTCTTCAGTATGTCCTTCTATACCTCCCTCCTCCATTCCTTTCTCCATGTCCTCCCTGCTGACTAGTGAACTAACTTGGCGTACGATTGAACAGTCACCACGGTCACCACCTCTTGGCTTGACGGCCGCCACGTCGTTTTTGGCAAAGTATTGAGCGGCATGGACGTTGTGACTGCGATCGAGAATGTAGCTAAAGGATCGAACGATAGACCGGTGGAAGAGGTGAAGATTGTGGACAGTGGAGAGCTCCCATTGGAATTGGAAGTCGATTCCGAAGGGAAACAGATCCCTTTGAGGGCGGAATTGTGACTCGCTAGGTTCGTCTTGCTCTTTCTCCCACTCCTTTATTGCTCCATCGAGGTGTGATCGGCTGATGGTTTTTGTGGATGTAACTGTAGGCTCTTGAAGTACGAATTGATCGCTTGAGAGCTTCGCGATGTTAATTAGAAAGCGGAGCGAGGTCGTATTTCGAGAGCAGGCGAAAGAAAATTAAGGAGGCGATGATAGTTGTATTCAAGCTATTCCTTGCGTAATCAAGACCTGCATTTCAGGAACTCAGCTTCAACGGACAGACGGTCCACTCTAAATACGGTCAGCAAAACATTGTGGGTATCGCGATCATCATTACACTACAACAGTAAGAAAGCATAGTCATGAAGAAGTCGATGATCCTAGCAGATGTCGAAGTAACAAGAAGGTGCAATAGGGACATAGGGACTGTGTCCTGCTACTACTCGTACAGAGCTAAAACTGAGGCAGAAACTGGCAGTGCTCCTGCTCCACTTTTTGGGCATTGAAAGCTGAACGTTGTTCCAAGAATTCGATGTGCCTTCAGCCAGCCTCAAGTTGAGGCTTGGAGCAGCATTCAAGTTGTCGTTAAGGAGATTCGGACATGATTTGACATGCTAGTAAAAGACTGTCGTGTTGTCTATTCCACATGCCATCATACATTACAAGCACGATATGCTTGACCCCACCACTCATGTTTGGTATCCTGCTCTATAAAACCACAAATGTAAATAACAGGCCACTCACTGATCTACGGAATAAAACATCTAAACAATCTAGCCCCTTCCTTCTCCTCTCCTCCCTCCACTTCAATTTCCTCCCACTGCCATCCTTCCTTCTTGAACAGGGTCCAAAAGCGCTTGTCAGCCTTCCTTCGTTTCTTTGAAGCCATCAATACCTCTACCTTTCCTTCCATACCCCCGCATAATTGCCAGAGGGAGGAAAGTGTGGAAATTAAAGGAGAAAACAAGGTTTCGAGGTAGATGCAGTCGGAGAGGAGGATTAATGTCGGTTTAGATGACAGTACCCAAGACGGCAACGGGTCTCCCCTACATCGTTTAAGATCAATTATTATCCTGGACGTGCGCATGCAGATATCCTTGAGAAATGAACTCACCAAAATAGTTCTCTAGCTTGTATACGATCTTGCCCATCCCCATAATTGTCTCTCACATTCCTATCCATCAGTTCCACCATGCTCCCAACATCAGATATCACTATCTTGCCCTCCCACATACGTCCCAAGCCCAATCCGACAGCTCCAGTGCCAGCACCAAGTTCAAGACCGTGTGTATGCTTCGATAGGGAAGACAGTGACTCTGGACGGGAAAGGTAACGTGTAAGAACGAGAGAAGATGGCCACAAATGGCCACCACATCCTTTTCACCAAATCAACATTTTAATTTCGGCTTTAAAATGATGTAAAAAGGGTAAATTGTTACCGGGTAACGGATCAAGCGTCAGCGTCAGAGGTGAATAAGGCTTCAGGTGCTCCCAGCCTGGGAGAGTCGACATATGGAGTGTTTCCAGGCGTCTGTCTGCAGCCAGAGACGTCGACTCTAAAGAAGTACGGTTGTGCTCGCCCTCGGAATCTGACCCGAATGCGGGAAGAAGAGGAGAAGGTGATCGCGAAGAGGTAGACATAGGTGTGATAAATCAGGATCTACCAATGGACCAGTTAGTCAGGTTGAATGTTAAAGAAGCAATAGATGACAAGCTGCATGGATGTGCAGGTTTAGATATATATGATGATGAAGTACTTCTCAGCAAGTAGTCAGAGTATGAAGAACAAATATAGGGTATCATGCATTCCTTCTTGAGTCACGTCTGTAAGGAAAGGGCTCATCTGATCCTGTTAAGGAAATGGCGCACCAACCAGAAGATAATTCAGGGGAAGCGGAAGACTATCGATGTACCAGTGATTATCGATTATTTCCCTTCCTTTTCTCAAAGATCCTAATAAATCCTGATTGATGAAGACTGTTTCCTGAGGCCAACACAAAATTCTTAACTTATAGAGTGCAAAATCAATATTTATTCCATGCCATGCTGCTTATATTTGTTTTGATTTTTGATGGTCAGCCTTGTGCTATTCTTCGCATTTGAAGTTCAGAGATTGATTTGAAAATATAACGCCTTCCTTATAGTACTCAACATGTTTAGTTACGCGAAGAAAATGGGATACAGCACCGTCCCAAAGAGAACACATATCTTCAATCTATGGCTTTTCGAAACGGATCTGACTTTATCACAACATTCAATACGGTAATATGAAGCAATATTATCGGTGCATATGCTTGATTTTTAATGAGAAACAAAAGGACCTCATGTATAGAACACTTTGTCTCTGACGGTGCAACAGAGCGTCGACTAGCTCCTTACTCGATTTCGCGGGTTAAGCGGCAGCAGCCTGTGAGCCGCTATGTAGATCATGGAAGGAATCGCATCAATCCACTCTCAACATCGGCTGAGCGGAACATGACTGTCGGCTGGATGTTAAGTGGACACGGCGAGGCGGTTCAACATCACTTGCCCTAGATTTATCAGAGACTCACCTCAGGGTCTCCGCTATTTCTTCCCTGAGCTACTCAGCAGCCTACTATCTATCAGCCAACGCCTTGATCTCAAAAGTTGACCTGGTTGTCTGTCCTTGTGCGATCGGAACATACAACCACTATTGCGTATTGCGGCAACTGACTTCAGCCACCAACACCGCACCAACCTATCTCTCCTCCTGCGAACACCACGATATAGCTAGGGCTTTGACTAGCATTTAATAGCCGATTGCTGAGGTTATAACGGGAGACTGTCCCACGTTCGGTTTCGGCGAGGGACAGGCCATCGATACACTCTAGCACCCGGCCAGCAGACCGAACTCCACAGGGATAAAACCGCGCCTGCTAGCCAATTTTTGCACTTCTTCCTCCTCCCCAACTCGCTTCTATACGAAAAGGGATCATTATTGTGGATTATTGTTAGGGACTGGGTGACGGTGGCATTTGAGTGAGTCCTGCTCAGTAATCATCGCGGACATGAGGGGAGCTGAGGAAGTGGGTCTGGAAGGAACGATGCCTCTCTTCAAATCCAACCACCCACCACAGGCGGAACCCAACTCATCCGTCGGAGACCCCGCCGCTGCCTCTCCTCCCGAAGCTGCACAAGGCACAGCACCTCCCTCTTCGTCCGACTCCTCCTCTCCCACCTTCAACTCGGGCAAACATACCACGCCGTCCAAGCAAGTGAACAAGCAGAGGTCGCCGCGCGTTGCGGCAGGATCGACGAAGAAGGTCTCCCTATGGGAGAGGTGGAAGAATGTCGATGTTCTTGCTTATTTCTTCTCTCCGAAGCCTCCTTCCAAGTTCGGGAGGACGCTCTTTATTGCCCAACCGCTCCCTGAAGAGTCTATGGCGCTCCAGCATAAGGTTTTATTGAGGAAGGGGAATAAGGAGAAGGGCAAGAAGGCGTGGGGACTTGGAGGGAAGAAGAAGGCGGTGAACCAGGAAGAAGGCTGGCTGTTCGCGACTAATCAGGTGCTCACCTCAAAGTACAACATTTTCACATTTGTTCCGAAAAACTTGTTGGAGCAGTTCAGGCGTGTGGCTAACGTCTTTTTCTTGGGTACGTACTCTCCTCTGTTAATATTGAATCAGATCAGCCTTGACGGTTCTTCATGAAATTAGTACTTGTCATCCTCCAGTTCTTCCCCATCTTTCAGAATGTTTCTCCCGCACTGGCCGCTTTTCCGTTGCTCACCGTTCTCGCCATCACGGCTTTGAAAGACGGTTATGAGGACATAAAGCGACACGAATCGGATCGACGTACCAATGGGATTGAATGCCTCGCGCTCCGCACCGGAGAAGAACATGAAGGCCTGCATCTCCCCCATCTCTTCAGTCATAATGAGGAGGGTCGAGAGGTACCTTTCAATCCGAACCACACCGAGAATAAGGAAAAGAAGATCAATGTCCCCGGCGCGAGCTGGTTGATGTCTAAGATCTTGAGAAAGAAACCGGAGGTCGGTGATTTGGAGGCTGGAGATGCGGAAGGCCAGAGGGACGAGAAGTCTGAAGTTGATGGTGGACGAGGAGAAAGGAGGAGGACTGGTTGGTGGGGACGTCGAACGGTGAAGCGGAAAGCTAGGAAGGAACAAAAGGAGAAAGAGATCAAAGAGAAGGGTGGGAATAAAGAGTCGGTAATCGTACAAAACACCGTGGCTCCCGCTCAGCTCTCCGGTGGTGCCGCTCCATCCCAGACTGCTCAACCAGAACCTGAATCCACGACTCCGAAACATCCACACTGGGCAACCACGACCTGGGAAGATATCAAAGTCGGCCAACTCCTTCTCCTCCGTTCTGACGACTCTGTTCCTGCCGACTGCCTCATCCTTGCTACCTCGGAGGAAGAGAACGTCTGTTATGTCGAGACAAAAAATTTGGACGGTGAAACGAACCTCAAATCTCGGTCTGCGGTCGGTGGTGGCCTTGGAGAACTCCTTGGTGGAGAGGACACGCAAGATGGACAGCCAAAGAAAAGGCCGGACGCGGAGGATGTTGTGAAGAAGATCAGGGCGAAGGGAGGGTTCAGGATCGAGAGCGAGAGGCCGGATACGAACATGTTCAAGTATAATGGCGCTTTGGTTTTGCAGGGAGGAGAGTTCGACAAGTACCCCATCACCATCAATGAGATGCTACTGCGAGGATGCGTCGTCAGGAATACGGATTGGGTGCTTTGTGTGGCGGTCTTCACCGGAAGGGACAGCAAAATTGTCCTTAATTCGGGAGGAACCCCAAGCAAGAGGAGTAGGATTGAGAAGCAAATGAATCCTCAAGTGTGCGTCTTCCTCTTTTATTATTCTCTCTTCGTTGAGGCTGATGCAATTATTGTTCCCCAACACAGGTTCCTCAATCTGGCGCTCCTCGGAGTCATGTGCGTTCTCTGCGGTGTTGGCGACCACTTTTTGGAGGTTTACTACTATCATCGCAACTCTTATTGGACGGTGAACGAGAATCGAAGTGACGATAACCCGAACTTCAACGGCTTGATCACGTTCTTGAACGGAATGATCACTTTCCAGAACGTCGTCCCCATCTCTCTCTACATCTCCATTGAGTTTGTTCGCACCACCCAGGCGTTCTATATCTACATGGATAACGATATTTGGTATCGTACCACGCCTGAAGGAAAGCTCATCGAAGGAGATCACCAAGCTGATAAGGGTGGTGTGGATAGAAGGACGACCGCAAAGAGCTGGAATTTGTCAGATGATCTCGGACAAGTGGAATACATTTTCTCGGACAAGACCGGAACGCTCACGCAGAACTCGATGGTGTTTAGACGGTGCGAAGTTGGAGGGAAAGTGTACTCTGGGACTGAGAGGAAGAGGGAAGGAGAGGGAGAGGACGGAGAGAAAACAAGCGGGGACGGGGCGACTCGCATCGCAAGTCTGGAGGAAGCGACCAGCGAAAGCGATGCTAGCATTGGTCTCCCCAAACCCGAAGGACTCCCCAAAACGACCGCGGACCTCCCCAACAACTTTTTCGATGCTAGCCTCAACCGCGATCTGTCCGAAGACCCTGACTCTGCTCAAGCTCGTAAACTTCATGGATTCTTCACCAATCTCGCTTTGTGTCACACCGTCCTAGCTGCCGAAGACGAAGATGGAACACTCCACTACAAGGCTCAATCTCCCGATGAGTCCGCATTGGTACAAGCCGCTGCCGACGTCGGTTTCATATTCTTGGGTCGCGATAAGAATGTACTCAGACTGGCGACGCCGGGTTCGGAGGACATTTCGGAATGGGAACTTCTGAATGTGCTCGAGTTCACGAGTGCTAGGAAGAGGATGAGCATCGTTGTGCGTCGCCTAGGAGTGAGGGAGGACAGGAGTAGTACCGTTGAAGGAGACCTCAACCGTATGGTTGAGGGAACTGGCAGACTTTTCCTTCTCACCAAAGGAGCGGACAATGTCATTTTCGAGCGCTTGGCACCCGGTCAAGACTCCGTGAAAGCTGATGCGGATTCGGCATTGGAGGACTTCGCGAATGAGGGTCTGAGGACGCTGTGCCTGGCTTTCAAAGAGTTGAATGAGGATGACTACCAGGATTGGAACATGCGATACAACGATGCGACGACCTTGATTGAGGGCAGAGATGAAAAGATGGAGGAACTTGCGAGTGAATTTGAGAGCAATCTCCAGTTTCTGGGGAGCACAGCAATTGAGGATAAGCTTCAGGATGGCGTTCCAGAGACTATAGCGGATTTGAGAAGGGCGGGGATCAAGATTTGGGTCGCAACAGGTGATAAACTTGAAACTGCAATCGGTACGTTCTTCTGTGCACTTCCTCAACATTAGTTGAAACAGAGAACAGCCATCGGAAAGACATGTAATCTGATCTCGAAGGATATGAACCTCATCATCATTCGCGGTTCAGAGTTCGACGCTGGTCCTCGGTCTGCCTACTCACAGATTGCGATGGCTCTGGAGAAGTTCTTCGACGCCGGAGATGTGATCGCCAACCAGCTTAACCAACCTCCCAACCATGACCATCTTGGTGAAACGCCGCGTCAATCCATGCAACGTAGCCGACCATCCGTTGGACTCCGCCGTTCGGGTGACCATTCTCGACCAGGTGTCAAACGGGCTCCAACCGGTCTCAGCGACATCGTTGGAGACAATAATGGTCAGAAAGGAGGTGGATATGGGCTGGTCATCGATGGCGGATCTTTGACACACGCTTTCGCTGAACCATTCACTAAGGATCTTCTCCTCGAACTTTCCACCAGATGTAACACTGTCGTCTGCTGCCGTACCTCTCCCCTTCAGAAAGCTTTGATCGTAAAATTGGTCAAAGATGGGCTTGGTGCTCTTTGCTTAGCTATTGGTGACGGTGCCAATGACGTGTCGATGATCCAGGCAAGCAGTTTTACTTTTCGCTGAAATCGCCTTGCTGACCTACATGCGACGATCTAGGCCGCCGATGTCGGAGTCGGTGTCGCGGGGGAGGAAGGGCTGCAAGCTGTTAACTCTTCAGACTACGCTATTGCCCAGTTCCGCTACCTAAAACGCCTCTTGCTCGTCCATGGCCATCTCTCTTATTTCAGGAATTCCAGCATGATTGTCAACTTCTTCGAAAAGGAAATCATCGGTATTGGAATCTTGTTTTGGTTCCAGTTTTACTGCTTACTGTCCACAACTACGGTAAGTGTCCTCAAGAATAAACGAAGCGGATTTCTTAAGAATAAGGCAGGTTTATGAATATACATTCCTTTTATTCTACAATGTCTTCTGGACCCTCGTACCCGTCCTTGCCATTGGTATTTTCGACTTCGACCTCAGGCCAAGGACTTTGATGGCTGTTCCGGAAGTTTATCGCTTTGGTAGGCAAGGTCTGTGGTTTGGACTCAAGCGCTTCTCTTGGTATATGTTGGAAGGTATACTTCAAGTTCGTTCTGTTCTCCACCACCCTGGATCATACTAAATGAAGGCCATTTGCAGTCCTTGGTCGTATATTTCACCATCCTTTATACATACGATACTACCACAGCTCGAGGCGACGGTTATGATGTGTACTTGTACGAATTCAGCACGGTCATGATTATTTCTGCTGTCTTCACCTGCAACTTCTTCAATGGCTTCAACACAAGAGCTTGGAATTGGTGGGTGCTATGTGGAGTCTTAATTGGTGTGTTCCTTCTTGCCACGATATAGTTTCCCTAACAAATCGACAGGTCCCGTCCTCATCGTTTCCTACGGCGCTGTCTATCAGGCCATCAGTCCTGGATGGATCTGGACACCGGTTTATGGAAACAACAAGTTCATCTTTACTGCATGCAACGCTTACTTCAGCTTCCTCGTGCCAATATTCATTTGTCTTGTTCCGCGATACGCCTGGCGGTACTACAAGGAACTGTATCATCCGTATGTGTTCAGCGACTTTCCTGTTTACCGAACCCTAACCAATGTCTCAAGGACCGACATTGACATTCTTCGTTACGTGGAACATGTCGATCCAAAACACGACTTCGAGAACGATCCAATGATGCCAGGGGTGAGGGAAAAGCAACGATTTACAGATGATGCGAGTCAAGAAGACCTCGAGCCTCTTCGTGCTCCATCCAGGCCGGTCATGCACGATTCCGTTGAACTCGGAAGAGTCGTCAGTGCAAGAAGTCAAACTCATGACATGTCATCACCCACTTTGGGCGCGGCGAGGTTGACGGGATATGCGTTTTCCCAAGACGATAGCGTTGGGGCTCGTGCTCTGGGTGGCCCAATTCGGCGCTATACTTCCAGTCAGCAACTTTTTCTCGCAGTTGCCAGCGCTAATTGATTTGTTACAGATTTGAGCACAGAGAACCGACCGCGTAGTCGATCGATTAAGGTGGCCGGAGTGGAAATCGGCTTTCCCGCTCTGCACAAGAAAGCGACAAACCAATCTCTTCGACGATCCGTCTTCCGAAGAACAAGTAAGGCGAAGGATACGGCCAACCTCGCTCCTGGAGACGTCACACCGAAACGGGAAGGGTTATTGGGGAGACTGTCAAGAGGCAATTCGTCTGCTTCTGCCACTTTTGGCCTCCGTCCTGGTTCGTCAGCGGGTGAGACGCTTCCGGAGGAACGGACGTCAGAACAAGACGGTGCGCCAACGAGATCATGACCCCAGTTAACA
>MU271830.1:5689-20666 GCA_021432655.1 Atractiella rhizophila
CAAAGGATAAAGATAAAGATAAAGATAAAGACAAGACAGTGAAGGCGAAAAAGAGTTCGAGGTCTCTGTCCATCTTCTCTCTTAGTACAGGTGATAAAGAGAAAGATAAAGATAAAGAGGGGAAGGAGACGAAAGATGGGAAGGAAGAAGTCGAAAAGAGGAGTAGAAGGAGCAGCTCGATCTTTAGCGTTCCTGGATTTGGATTTACAAAGAAAGAGGAGGAGAAAAAGGAGAAAGAAGAGAGTGCGAAGAAAGAGAAAGAAGAGTCGACCTCGTTCTCAGGCTCTGGAAACGGTACGAATGGCTCGAGCTCGCTCTCCCGCTCTCGGCTCAACTCTCTCAAGAATATTCTACAAGTCAACACCTCCTCTGCCTCCTCCTCCTCGAAGGACTATTCCTCCATCCCCTCCGCATCCCTCAATTCTCACATACCTACCCTCCCACCTCCCACGTCCACACAAGCCTCTCTCACGCGCGATACCCTCCTTAAAACTGTACAGGCCCAATGGAACTACGTTGCGAAACATCCAGACGAACTTTCGATAAATGTGGGTGATAAAGTGGTGGTAGAGAAGGAAGCGAATGCGGAATGGTGGATTGGGATGAATACGCGGAATGGGGAGAGAGGAATGTTCCCAGCAGCTTATTGCAAAGATATGTCGGAGGAAGAGGAGGAGGAGGAAACGGAAGGGACGGGAAAACATAAGAGGATGAGCACTGAAGACTCCAGCTGGTCCTATCCCTTTGGAGACGCAGAAGAGGATAGCGAAACGGAAAGTAGGAATATCCTGGCAAAGAAGAAGATGTTCGAGAGCGACGATTCTTCCTCCGATGAAGAACCTCCCCCTCCCACTCTCCCTAAACGACCATCAGCGTCGAATTCCCGCCCCTCCTCCTCCTCAGGAACAAGATCAGCTTTTCTTTCCCCATCACCCAAGCCGAGCCTGCATCGCTCTTCATCTTCTATCGAATCTGGTGGAGGGACGAAGAAGCCGCCGCCGCCTCCTCCTCCATCCAGGAGCAGGACAGGGACAGTGAATCAAGGATATGTAGGAGGCAGCAACGCGGTACAGGTCATACCGCCCGGTGGTGGTATTTTAAAGAGTGGCAAGAGTCCGTTTGAGGATTGATACATACGGTTATATCCATTCACCCCTTTTGGTGATGCACAATCTACTTAGGAGATGAAGATGGTTTCGTTAGGTATTCTCGGTTTCGTTAGTGTCTCGATTCAGGATTGCAATATTGAGTTATTGGACATGTTCATTATACCCATTACCTTTCTGGAAAGAATGTAACATTATTCTGAACAATATTGTCTTCAGACCAGTCGTGACGAAAGGCGAAAGAAGCAATTCTCGATCGCACGTGTCTTTTGACGAGACCCCATTTAAAACCGACAACGGAACGAGAAGCAGAAAATGTCCCAAATCCTTCCCCAAATCACCTCTCATGCCTCCCTCCCTGCGTCCGCCCCACTCAGCTCTCTGCACCTCTCTCCCTCGTCTCCTGCTCCAGCACGCGTCCTCGCCGCTTCCTTGGATCATAAACTCTACGTTTTGCCGTATTCGCTCTTCGTAGACAATTCTAGTGCTGAAGAAGGAGCGGGAGGCAGCGGGAGTGGTGGGAAGAACGTGCAGAGTTGGACTGCACATGATGGACCTGTTTGGAGCGCAAAGTGGGCGGATCCCTGTTGGGGCGTTTTGATCGTGAGTGGAGGAGGAGATGGATGTGTGAACGTTTGGGAGGAAGGTGCGTTCCGCTTTTTTGCTCGCTCGCAAATGTGGGGGGACGGTGTCTGATGATCTGGATCTCCTGAAGAAAGAGGAGAGAACCATTCATGGAATGGTCACACTCATTCTCTTCCCTACTTGGCAAGAGAATGAATTGTAGTTGATTAGTCCTAAGAGCTGAGGCATATGTCTGCCTGTCGCATTTTGCTGACCGCTTGAATGGAGTAGTTACACGCCATTCTGTCCTACCTCTTACCATAATCGGTGTGGTGTCCGTGATGGATGCTATTTACAATTTTACAATCCCCCATTGTTTTTGTGTCCCGTCGATTGACAGGAACGCACCAACATTGATATTCTTCTTTCTTTCAAGAAAAAATAACTCAAATTAGAACCCAAGCAGTAGACATTGGAGAGGAACATGGTTTCCATAAATGCCATATGCCTCTCTGGCAAATTTTCTCTTGAACTTTTTGGTTATACTCATCCGTCTCTGCCCACCATTATTTTGATTTGGAGTGTCCGGTCGCTCATGGAATCAAAATGAAATGAGAAACCCTGCATTCTGCATTTTAAAAGGTGAAGGCCGTGGCCCTCTTGTAGGGGTGTGAAAACACCATTCGCCAATCTTTGGCTGAGAGTTGCCTCATGCTTGTATTTGGTCTTAACGGTCGATTGGCACAAATAAATATCTTGTTCTATCTAAAACAAAGGTGTGCAGGATGGTGCTTCAACGTAAAACAAGAGGCTTGCTGGAATCATATTCATGCCAGACTTCCGAAATAGGAGACATGGAGACGTGTGTCACACGTTCATTTTCATCTTCACGAAAAAATATGTCGGTTCCCTGCGAAGCATGGGATTATGAGTGTGGATATGTTTTAGGGGAATCGAAGTATGAGATGATAATTTCGACCTCCGTCATTTGTCGCCGAACCAACTCAGCTTGCCCGCTAAGATAGATAGCTGATGTTACGCAAGCGTACAGACGCAGATGGAAAATGGACGAGAAAATGTTCACTTGACGAGGCTCGCGCACCGATTCGCGAAGTCGAATGGGGTCCATATTGGGGTCAGAACGAAGGTCTGCGAGTGGTAAGACATCCATCATGAAAGGTATAAGCGCTGACTCACTTGAACATAGGCGTCGATATCGACTGATTCTCACTTTCGCATGTACATCTCGCTAGATGCGACGTTTACAGACTGGACATTAAGCGTCGACATCGATCTTAATCTCATGTTCTCCAGTCCTTCTCCTAGCCTCAACGGAGCAGATTTCATGACCGCATCTATCGCAACTCTTACATCTAACGGTCCTGGTCGTCGAGCAAAAGACGGGTCCGCCTTTGAAAATAACGGAGCATGGGCCCTTGCATGGATCAAAGATGGCTGGTGGGGCGATCGGGTCGCCGTCTCCTTTGGGAGCGAATCCATTGTCCGACTAATATACCTCCCATCAGCGCCTTCGCGGCCTCCTCTCCCTTTCCTCCAACTCGAACCTTCGGCACCTAATGTTTCCCCCATCGGGTCAATATCATGGTCTCCTAGCTGCGGCCGGTCGTACCAGCTTATCGCGACTGGTCATCGTGACGGTTCTGTGCGCATATGGAAACTGTTTCATCCATCGAGCGAAGGGGAGGAAGGGGAATGGAGTGCGGAAGTTGTCGGAGAGTTTGGATGGGAAGAGATGGGTGGGAAGGGAGTACACGGAACAAGGGTGGAGTGGAATACGACCGGAACAATCCTTTCTTGCTCATGTGCGGATGGGGCCATTCGCATATTCAAACCCACTTATGTAGGAGACTGGAAGTGTGTCAACGTTATAAACGGGGACTGGGGAGACGATGAATGATAATTTACACTGATGTATCATTGTGAGAGAATCCTTTGACTTTGAGGACATCGCGTTGGACCATGATCCTGGAGCTAAGTGGAGAGAAAAGTCATAATGATTGCATTCATTTTTCAGTGCTACAGCTTTTTCCACTCCCGAACCACTGTTTGACATTTGGCCTACAAATATTGCTTCGATTTTGTTTGTTAGTCACATAAATGATGTCCATTCCTGTCCTTGATGTCATTTTGAGGCGACATCAACTAGATTTTGGGCAAGGGCTGAGCGTCAACGTTCCAGATGGACTCGCAATAGTCCATAACAGAGCGATCGCTGGAGAATTTGCCCATCTTGGCGACGGTTCGAATGCCCTTTTCGTTCCAGACTGGCTTGTTGACGAAGTCGGCATCAATCATCTTTTGAGCTTCCAAGTCTGTGGACCAGGGTCGGTCAGGGAAAGGGCAATGACTCCGAGAAACCACGCTTACAGGATTGGAAATCGCTATTGAGCAAGTAGTAGTCTTTCCCGTCGTAGATGGAGTTGACGAATGGGCTATTCCCAACTCGTGAGTAGGTAGTACTGCAGAAAGGAGAAACGGAGACGGACTCGAAGACGTCTGGTGGCCCGAACATGCCTTCACGGATTGCATCCAAGGCTGCCTGGAGTTCAGGTACCAAGTTCAGCCCGCTATAATAGTTAGTATGCCTCAGGTCGGCCACTGTGTCGCAATTTCTGTGTGAACAGCTTTCTTCCTTTGGTAAAGGATGGAAGACAGACCTGCATCAGCCAAGACTCCAAAGAAGTAGACATTCTCCATTCCAACCTCTTCAGCAATCTCAATATTTGCTCCGTCCACAGTTCCTAGGATCAGACCACCATTGAGAGCGAATTTCCTGATCCCTCTTCAGTTTGCAGTACGAAGGTGTAAGAGCTAATGGAACAAACATGTTACTCGTTCCAGAAGCCTCTGTGCCAGCGGTAGAGATATGCTCCGAGATATCGCTAGCCGGGATAAGCAGTTCTGCAAGAGACACGGAGTAATCAGGCAAGAAGATGACCTTGAAGACTTCTGAAATCTGCTTGTCTGCTGCAATGACTTTGGAAACCGCATTGATGAGTTTGATCGTCAATTTAGCAATATAGTATCCCGGAGCCGCTTTACCAGCGAAAATGGATACCTAACCAATCTTGTGTTAGCATGAACTTCTACGTTGGAACAGACAGCAGAGGACGCACTCGAGGAGCAACATCTTTGAGGTCTTTAGGGTTCATCTTCTTGAGCTCGAGGTAACGATAGATGCATCCTAAAATATTCATCGACTGCCTCTTGTACTATACCCGCTTCATGAACATCTGTCTTGGACGATTCAAGTAAAAAATGAACCTCATGAATTCTCTTAACCTGAATGTCGAATAGTGCCTCTCTGTTGACCTTCACATTGAGTGTCCTCTCAATATAAGCAGCAAGTTTCTCTTTGTTCTCAAGCTTGATCTTCTCAAACTGCTTCTGGAACGCCTTGTCCGTTGCATACTTCTCAATTCCTTTAAGGAGCGACAAGTCCTTCAGCCATTTTCCAGAACCTGTCTGCGCATCAGCTTACAATTGTCTTGCTGCCATGCTGAACGGAACTCACCCAGCGTCTTCGTGATAAGACTAGCAAGCCCAGGGTTACACTGAAGGAGCCAACGGCGCGGCGTGACACCTAGTTTCCCTTCAATATTTCCCTTTGTTAGCAGGAAGCGACTGACCATTCGTGACGTTGGTGAATTTGTCGCGTCCGTAAAAGTCAACAAAATCTTTCATCATCTGTCACCCATTCCTCAGCAACTCAAGTTGATATGGACGAAAGAAAGTGATTTACATCCTTTACGAGTCTAGAGTGCAATTCTGCGACTCCGTTCACGCAGTGAGAACCAACGATGGCCAAATATGCCATTCGGACCTGCTGAGGGTTACCCTCTTCGATCAAACTCATGCGGGACAGGCGTTCTCTCTCGCCAGGATATTTCTTCTCTACCTGCCTGTACGACACCAATATCAAGAAAAAGTTCAATGGGACGCTAGATGAACTACGCACTGCAAGAAAAACAAGTTGACGTCAAAGATGATTTGCAAGTGTCTCGGGAGGATATGGTCGAGCATAGGGACGGGCCATTTCTCCAGCGCCTCAGGAAGCACCTGTTTATGAACGTTAAGCGACGTCAATCAGTAGGAAGGAGGGTATGTACGGTATGATTCGTGTAACCAAACGTTCTCTGAACAATGCCCCATGCCTCATCCCACTCCAAGTTCTCATCATCGACCAAAACCCTCATGAGTTCCACGATGGCCAGAGTAGGATGAGTATCGTTCAATTGGATGGCGTTGAATTCCGGAAACTCGTCCCAGCTCGCTCCAATCTTCTTAAACCTACATTATAGTCCATCAGCATCCTGCTGCAACGATGGAAGACTATTAGAAGTAACAGACCGACGGATGATGTCGCTGATAGAAGCGGCCACCCAAAAATATTGTTGTTTCAACCTCAACTCTTTGCCCTTCTGGAAGTTATCGTTGGGATAAAGGACGCGAGTGATGTTCTCCGCCTCTTCTGCAGCCGCCACGGCTCCATCGTAATCTCCAGCTGGATGGGACAAGTGCCTCAAGTCAGTTCGACCTCTTGCGATTGACAATGGAAGAGGTGATGAGAAAAGGAGGGGATACGGACCGTTGAACGAGCTCAGGTCGAATGCTCTCTTAGGCTTGCTACTCCACAACCGGATATTGTTCGTGTTGTCCGTATCATATCCAGGTATCGGGAGATCATAGGGGACAGCGAGGACCTTTCCCGATCAGGTGTTACAATCACCAACCGCTCAACTATAAAGGCAAGGGACTCACTTCCATGCCACCCTCCCACTTGCCGCTCAACCCATCAGCATTCTTATGCGCTTTCCCATAAAATCGAATCTCCACCGAAGTGTCCAGACGAGGGATTTCCCATGGGTTAGAGTGGTCGAGCCAGGGATCTATTCATGTCGTACAGAACCAGAGCGACACAGATAATTGCAGTCAGGACAGGATTGCACGGAAGGAGATGGAACACAAACCAGGGACCTCCAGCTGAGCTCCACTGTCGTCGATCAGCTGCTGAAAGATTCCGTACTGATACCTCAACCCGTATCCCCAAGCAGGTATATCCATCGCTAAACATCATTCAACAACCGGTCTTCCTCGATGTAAGAATGGACGGACTGGAGAGAGAGTCCATGTAGCAACTGGCCAATCTTCCTAAACCACCGTTCCCAAGTCCAGCGTCTCGTTCCGCCTCAAGCTACATCCCGATTCAAAGTAGCTGATTAGTACCCTTCCTCTCGAAAACGGCGGATATGAAAGGGGGGACGCACCAACTCCTCCATCCCGAAGCCCAGCCTTTCACCTGCACGTTCATATTCCCCTTTCAGTTCAAGGTTGAGGAGCGCATTGTCGAGAGATTTGCCCATCAAGAACTCAAGGGAGAAGTAGTACACTCTCTTAGGCTTGAGTTGGGTGTGGTGAAGCTGGGTCGCGTTCCATCTAATGGCCAGTTCAAGGCCGGGTCGCTAGAAACGATCATGGAAAGAAGCAAGACGAACCGGTAAATCAACCTATCCCTCACACTGAGAGCTACCGCTTGATAGGCACCCAACACATCGAGATTATATGGCGCTCTCGCCAGAGTGGTCTGCACGTGTCTGACGACAGATTTCTCAATGGTTTTAGTGTCTATCACCACAAAAGCGTCCACCAAGCGGACAGTGAACACATCAACACCCACCCAACCATCACGGAAGCCGATGGAGTAAGTGAAGAAGAGACAAACGTACCCTTCGCGAACTCGTTCTTCGTCCCTCCTAACGCGTCTTTCCACGCCGCTCCATCTCCGGGAAAGAGTTCCTCAAGCTTCTGCCCCTTGTTAGGGATGAATCCAGTCGGAGTGCGGACGTGCGCCCTCTTGTGGGTTACGGTCGAGGGATGGGGTGCGAGGGCGTTGATGGACCCTAGATTGGCTCTTTCGTTCGATCACGCCGTTACAATACCATGGCTGATAAGACTCGAAATTCATCTGCAGAAGCGAGAGGGGAACGTACGAAGGATCGACGGATGGGATTGAGAGTGACGACTTGCGTCTGACGATTGGACGGTTGGGCTTTGGAAGCGGTTTGGTTGATGAAGCTGGAGAGGACACTTGTATCTCGTCTCAGTTGTTGTTCTGCCATAGGAGGGAACTAGGAAAGGGCTCACTCTTGCTTGACAATGCTTGCCCTTGGTCTAGCCAGTCAGGGGTTAGTACCGGTGAGTGGCAGGGTTAAGGCACGCGAAAAGAGGGGATGATTGCGATGGATAAAAGGGAATGGGATTCGGTCGATCGAAGGTTAGATTAATTTACTCGACGTCACAAAAGAGATCGAGGAAAGACCATGATTGCCAACCTGATTGCCAACCTTCTCCCGGAAAACGAGATAACTGAGATGAGCGAGATTTATGGAAGCGCTGAGTCCGGCGTTGGACATACATATCTCATGAGGTAAGTCCCTTATTTTGAAAGCAGGGACGGGGAACGCGTCTACGAGTCTGTGGGTAGCCATGACGCGACGCGTAAACGTATTGGGAGACATTGACAAAGTGGTCGCGAATTACTTTGTTCATCGCATTGAGCTCCAACAAGGACAAGAGCAGTATGCTTTCAACGTTGGCCCTCGAAGTCAAAATGTCTCATTAGCGTTGTAGTTGGACGCCACCCTCTTCCTCTTTTCCTGACTATGTACTGTTTTGTCAGTGCTTTCTTTCAAGTAAAACCCAAAGAGAATAGATGGGACCAGTTGAAGGGAACGGCGTTGCTTGAATAGTTCAATGTGATAGAGTGAGGTGCACGCTTCAAATCGCTCAAGCGGTTGAAACGGGGTTAAACTTTTTCCTGTTCAGGCAAATGTGGACGTAAGAGAAAGGACATTGCGTGATATATTGTGAGAGCAACAAAAAGAAATAATGATAGTGTTCTTGTTTATCCGCAGCAAGGACAATCGAGAGGTTATTACAAGTAATCGGAATGATTTGTCAAGCTTTTGTCAACGATCCATCTGCAAGCTTTTGACCTGTCTTAGTTATGGAATCGGTCACCTCTTCCCAAGATTACATCTCCCTCTCCACCGACACCCTCTCCGAATCTGCGATCATCAATAGCGTGAAGCACCCGTCTTGTGGTGCAGTCTGCACATTCCTAGGAACGACTCGAGACAACTTCCAAGGTGCGTCCCATTTCCTCCCCCAAAACCTCGTTGATATCTTATCAACGTCACTGTGTGTGGTACGAGAAACTGAAATGTGGAATGGTGAAACGTAAGGCAGGAAAACGCGTCACCAAACTATGGTACGAAGCTTACGAGTCCCTCGCTCTCAAATCGATGCGCTCCATCGCTGAGGAAGCACGCTCTCGATTCATCGGAGGTTCACAAGCCGAGGGAGGAGAGAGGATGGGAATCGCTATCGTCCATCGGTTGGGAGATGTACCGGTGGGAGAGACGAGCATAGTGATCGCGGTCTCGTCAGCACACCGAAAAAAGAGCTTCGAGGTACGTCGACCTATCCCCCACCATGATTCTCCTTTCATGAAAGTGCTGAAACTGTTTCCGGTCAAGACCTGTGAATGGATTCTTGAGAAAGTGAAGAAGGAGACCCCGATTTGGAAGAGAGAATACTATGAGGGAGGAGAGGTACTACGGGCTAGAGATGGACAGAGCGCTGAGGAGCCTGAGACACTTCCTGTGTGGAAGGAGAACTTCCCTTCTTGAACTGTCCGCTTTGTGCGTGCTGCTCTAAGATGCCAGTTTCTGATAATCCGACATTTGCCATGACTAGCAACAGATTCTTCCTTGCCTGCATCTTTCATTATGATTCTATAAATGACTCAACTCGCAATTATGAAACATGACCTGCTCTGCCGATGTCCTCCTTATTACTTTACTTTTGATATCACGAAAGCAATAAATGGACAACGTCTATTTCAACATCTATGAGCTAATTGGCCTCCGTTCTATCTCTTCACAGGCAAGACCTCTCTCAATGTCCTGCTCAATCTAGTCATCAAAACCTCACACTCCGACTCCGTCCCAACCGTGATCCTAACGCAACCATCACAAAACAATTCCCGTCCCCTAAACCTAACAACGACCTTCTCCTCTCCCTCTCCTCCTCCCTCATTCTCCGCCATATAAGTATACATCTCCTCCGCCCTCTCATTATCCGGTCTTCCTCCCTCCTCCTGCGGCTTGTCCAGCACCTGCACGAGCACAAAGTTGGCGTCATTCCCGCCTATGACTTTCCCGATGCCAAGCGATTGGAAGGAGGGGGATTGGAGGTTGGAGATGAGGGAGGTGCGGGAGCGGATGAGGGAGAGGAGGTTGCAGCGGTATTTTTGAAGGGAGGAGGTGGAGAGCGCGGAGAGGGCAAGGGAGATGGTTGGGGTGGAGAGACTATATGGAGCTTTGGTGCTGGAGAGGATGGTCGTGAGCGCGCGGGATTGAAAGGAGATCCCGAGTCTATGGTTTTAATCGTTAGTACGGCTTATTCCGCTTGGAAAGGAGAGGTACGGCTAGGCAGAAGGATGAAGAGAGAGGAAGGTCAGCGCACCGGATGCCCGCTAGTCCGAACCCTTTGCTCATGGTCTGCATAACCACCAAATTCTCCCACCCTTCCTTCAGCAATTCTACAGCACTCACCCCCTCTCCATTGTCTTTGTTCTTAGGATCGACGAGAGCGAAGTCAATGTAAGCTTCGTCCACCACGAGCAGTCCGTTGAAATTAGGATTGGAGAGGATGGAACGAATGGATGAGAGGGAGAGGAGTGTGCCTGTTGGGTTTCCTGGAGAGGTGAGGAGGAGGAGCTTGGACTCTGGATGTTTGTCGAGAAAGGAATTTGTCTACACCATCCTATTCAACTTTCTTCTTCAAATCTCGCATAGCACCTAAAAAAACGCACAGCCTCCACATCCAGGCTGAAATCTGTTGTGAGAGGTACCGTAGATACGGACACGTCGTTCACTTTCGCAGAGACTTTGTACATCCCGTAAGTGGGGGGACACACGACGATGCCTTCTTTTTCAGGACGACAAGTGACCCGGATGAGCAAGTCGATGATCTCGTCACTTCCCACGCCAAGAAACACGCATTCTTTCTCGACCCCTCGAAGTGCGCCAATATGTTCTTTGAGCTCGAAATTCGTCGGTGAGGGGTACCGGTGCAATTGCAGTGAATCCTTCGACGCCTGCTCCAATGGTTGATCTAGTGACTGAGAGGCGGAAGAGAGAGACGGCCCATATGCGTTCTCGTTCGCGTCCAGGAGAACTCCTTCGGAGTAATCGTCCCTTGCGCACCGATAAGGTAAGAGGGAGAGGATGTTTGGCCGGATCACAGTAGCGAGGTCGACGGTGCGCGGCATGTGCTCTTACAGTGCGCAAGAAAGTTGACGAAAAGGGGGAAGAGTTGCTGTACTGACATCTGACTTCATGACTTTGATCATCTCGATTACATTACAGTAATGATGAATCGATGAACTCTAAAATCGGAGAAATATTTACTCTTGATTATTTGGCCTTATTTTGGACTTCACGAACGGTCGGCGACAGAGAACAGTGCAAGAGCAAACGCAACGAAGCAATATCTGGTTCCTCCAACTGCGACCACGATTCGGAGATAGATGACAGATCATGTGCGCTTGGTCAACCGACGGTTTCCCGCTTCTGTGAATTCCCTGTGCATTCCCCTTCACGGTCGCTGCTACCTCTGCTGCTACCTCCGTTGCAGCAACAAATCTTAGTTCGTGTCCTTTGCTCAGCCGAACCTATTCCGTCCCTAGCAACGCCGCCTGCTCCGATTCCCGATCAGGACGTAAAGGGAGAGAGAAGATTGACGGGTGAGCCAGCGGCGGTTAGGAGCTCGTACGGTGACGATCGATACCAGAAACCATCGGAAAGCAGACATTCATTGCCGCAATAGGTGCACTTCCAACAGGTTTCAGGTTACAGTCCTTCCCAATTTCTGTGATGACGAAAAAGACGGACCTGTTCCACGAGTAAAGGGATGCGTTCCTGATTTGCCTTCAAACGGTTTCAAGGAGCCCTCCTTCATCCATCTCGCGTTAGCCCTACTGAGTCATTCCCTTGCGTCGTGTATATAAGAGGTCGTGGTGGAAGCTCTCATAGTAAGCGCTATCGACGTGTTTTCCCACACAGCAGTGAAAAGCTCCCAACAAAACAAAAGACCATGGATGCTAATAACCCTATTGTGCCTGTGAGCTCTTCTTTCTTCATCTGGCTATAATGCATCCTCATCATTATTGGGGTGAGGTGACTGATGGTTATCCCATCCTCATTAATGGCGTGTGGACTCTCTGGCCCCAACAAGAGCTCCTCGAAATCTTGGCCATCCTCACCGCCATGAGTGAATCCCCACCCCTGCTGTCTACTTGATGACTCATGGCCTTCAAAGGAACGCAAGGCTCTCAAACGGACGAAGCGAGGATAAATTGAACGGGCAATCGAAAACGGCAAAAAAGAGCGATATTTTATTTCCGCTCCGCCCACTGCTTCCTTTGCTACATTTCTCTCCTGTTTCTGGTATGATCGTAGCTACCGTTAAAAAGTAAGGTCAAAATAGCATGTCTTTTAATGGTTCTCCCCAACATCTTTCTTCAGAGAGTTGTCACAGCAAATTAGGGTTCTGCAACTGAGACAAACAAGTCGTGATAACAGCAAGCGGTAAGTCAAAAGTATTAACGAAATGTTAACACACCAGGCATATTTCGAAGGCATAAACAGCAATTCCCTCAAACCCTATAATGAAACGTTGAATGGGAAAACTTTGGTGCTTCTGTTTAAGTGTTGGTCCCCGCATCGGAACGCATGGCAAACCTCACCAAATATCTAACCTTCCCACACCAAGTGCAAGCACCAACACACCCATATTTGTACTCTGTTCCGTGCACCGTTCTACCTCGATTCTGCTGTAGACTACTCTGAGATTACCGTTCACGGGATCACCTGAGCAGTGTCGACTTGTATCTTCTCGGAAGGAGATATAACACCGCGATTGGGCAGCTTTGTTGCTGTCTTGCTCGGCGAAACCAGGGTATGAACTTCAAGTTCAGAGTTCTAGCCTGTCTCCCGGAGTATGAGATGACCGAAATGCCCACTTACTGCGTTGGCAAGTAGGTCATTACAGTCTTCTTCTTCCATATTTGTGAGGTATTTTGCATCCACAGTGTAACACAAATTGGCATAAAGCGGACTTCATTACATCGTGTTCGCGCCAACTTCAACTGTTGCCAGTGAACATGCCGCCGACTCAGGATCGAGTGGAAGTGTCGGTGCAATCAGGTGACGGAAAGACCGCGATTGCAAACAGGAGGAGCACTAAGACCCTCTCTGTTGTCCTTGGGAACAGACAGGCACTATCTTGCGTTTGTCGATACTTCTCAGCATCCATATTTATGTTGAGAGGCTTCGCACTGTGATAGGACTACTGTTTCATCCGTCACATCTCCTGCCTCCGTCCTTCCTCCTCCGCTTCGTGTCCATCTTCTTCCCGTCGCGGTAACGGTCACCGTCATCTCCTGCCTTGTCTCACCTGCCACTCTAAGAACCTTCTCTGTTCCACTTCCACAGTAGAGGAGAGACGGATCTTGCTGAGGTATCGAACTGGGACGAGCGGATTGAATAAGAAGGGGAGGCGGATCGAGGCGGCCAAGTCAGTCTTTGATTTCCCGTCTTAACGACGTTGTTTGATGTATGAAGTGGTGTAGGGAGATCTTTGGTTTCGATGGCAAGGGGGCAACAGCGGAAGGGACTGTCTTTGACTTGTTGGGGAGGAAGGGGGAGGAGAGGCTATTCAGGTGCGTCCTTTCGAGACGAATCTAACATGGCTCGAATCAGTCGGATTGCTTATGATTCAGTGCATAGAAACGAGTTGTGGAAGGGGATGAAGATCCATCTCGTGCAGAGTCTGTCCACTCTCTATGTAGGAATGGCCTGATCTTACCGTTTCGCAAGTGGCGGATTCGGTCCTGCCCTCTGGATTGCTCGCGAGCTTCGTTCGTCTCTTCTCTCTTCCACTCACACTGCGGAACTCTGACAAAGGCACTAACAAGAGGGCAGGCTCCACCTTCTCTACATTGATAGATCTGACCGATCCAAATGCTATGCCGGAGGCAAATCGTTTTTCTCCCATAATAGTATTTTCCGTTGAAACATTCTCCCAAAAATACAGGCGGCAATGATTACACTCTCCGCCTGTGGAGCGCGGGTCACAAACCATGCTCTAATTCTCGGATCCAACGTCCCGACTCTGCTCCAAAGTCGGGGTTCTTCCACGAATCACATATACGGGAGGCTGAGGGAACCGATCTGTTTCGAGCTGGCGAAGCAAGGGATCAGGTTGTTGGATAAAGAAGGTGGGTTGAGGAAGGTGGACGAGGGTAACCTCGTCACCCTCTTGATGGTCGAGTTCGATGTCAGCCGTGAGTCTACCGTCATTTCTCCCTTTTCCTGCTCCTGCCCCGAATGGAACGGTTAGCTGATGGGAAGTGGAGGGAACAGGAAATCATCCGTCGTGGGGAAGTAGGACTTTCCTTGACGCTGCTATCTATCATTGGCGCACTAGTTTCCCCGTACGTATCCCTTTCGTTCTATCTGTCAGTTGAACAAATGTAGCATGCCTTGCAGGAGAAGCGAAACTGCGTGAACGGAGATTCTTTAGCTTGTTATCTGTTTTATCGCGATGCTGTCTCCGCCTCGCAGATTGGTGATAGGCTGTCCATAACGGAAGATGACGTGCAGTTCTACATGTCTTTCTCCCACCTACCTCTGACCATGTTCACGGATATCGAAACACAATGTGCTCCCGAATTATGCAGAACATGCCCTCACATCGTGCTGATGCAGATGCTAGAGGTGAGGGTTGGAGTCCTCCACAGGTCCTTAGTCAACAATTGGAGATCTAGTTAGTGGCATTTGCCTGAATGGAAAGGAGAGGATGTTGACTATTGGACGAAGCGAGTTCGAGGAGGAAGAAAGTTACTCCTGAGCGAGTTAAACGGTTCTGGGCCCACGTCTCGGGAACGGTCGAGGATCTGTCGAACATCATGGATGCCTATTTCCACAGTTCTGCGTTGTTTGAACGGCTCCTGTCTCCCAAATCTTCCGAAGGGGTATGGATGGACACTCCTCGTGGAGATTTTGGCGTTGCGTATTGCGAGATCGTGTCAGCCGGTTTATCTTTACATCGGGAGCTCTCGAGGAGGATGAGAGAGGAGAGGGATGTGTCGACAGAAGTGTGGAAGCTGAGTGAGGAAATGGCCTTGAAGCATTTGAAGGGAATCCTACAGCTCCTGA
>MU271831.1:0-20644 GCA_021432655.1 Atractiella rhizophila
GATGCTAATAGGTCAACATGTCACTTTGCAAGCTTCAATTTGACAAGACAGAATCCTAGACTAACTGCGTCACGATTGAAAGACTCTCACCTTGAACCTGCAAGTCCCTTGATGGTCGATCCATTTACCATGTGTCTCCTGTTCACCTGGCTTCACCTGGCAACGATCCCCTGCCAACAATAATACCAGAGCTCTGGTGTTGGGGAGTTATTGCTGACGTCACTAAGGTTCCGCACACAAACAAGGAGGAAATCGACTACGAAGGTCACGAATCTCGCCACCGTGGACCAGCAAAACCACTAGCACCACCAACAAAGCGACATCATGCCTCCGAAGCGCTCACTCTCCCCGCGCGGAGCAGCCGAAGCAGGTCCATCCAAACGCATCCGCCTCTCTCCCGCCATACTAACCCCACCAGCGTCTCAGTATCAGCAAGAGGTGCTGCCAGCCAATGACCAAGCTCAATCGCAAGTAGGACTTACGTCGGTTGCTTCTGGATCTGGTTTGGTAAATGAAGTGGAAAATGGCAAGGGGAAGGGAAGGACGGAACAGGACGATGTGGATGGAAACATAGGACAGGGTGTCGAAGAGGTAGAAGGCGGGACCGGCGAAAGCCTCAGCATGGCATCGTTCGTCCCTCCTTCCTCTTCCTGGACCGGGATGCAAGCGACCCCTCTTCCTCCGCCGCCTCCCGATCGTTCGATAACCGCATCGCGCACACCTTTAGAGGGAAGGGAAGAGGAGGGTGAGGGAACGATGGACCCTTGGGACATCCGCACCCTTACCGCGCTCCCACGTAACTTGGAGCTAGAGCGACAACTGGAGGAGATGGAGGAGTACGAACGCGCGGCACGTTCTCCTCCGTCTCCTTCTGTCCATCCGCATCCGCTGAGGGGAGAAGAGGGGAGAGAGGTATCAGAAGAGGCAGATGAAATTGAGGAGGAACCGCCGTCTCTATCCTTACCTCTACCTCTCGGGCCAGAGGATCCTCCTGTGACGCTCAATCCGTACCATTTGCAGACATTTTTTCAATCAGAGAACAATGGGGGACATAGAGGCGCGGAAAACCTTCCATTCTATGCAGTCCCTCATTTAGCCACTCAAGCAGGATCGGAACTGCATATCGGGAACGCAGAAGCAGGACGACGAGATGTTGTCCCAGCATTGCATGTGGGAGAAGGACGAGGAGGAGCACCGGTGTATGAAATAGAGGACGAACTGTTCGGAGGGGAAGAAGAGGATGAGGAAGATGGGGAAGGGTCGCAGGAAACGCATAGCGATTTGGTAGAGCAGTTGATGGAGGATCGTGAGAGAATGACGAGACCCCGGCCGGGAAGACGAGGAGTGGATATGGGAGAGTGGAGGGAGGAGGAGGAGCGGTTGAGGAGAGCTATCGTGACTGAATTTGGTGAGTTTCTTCTTCAGTCGGACGAGCTTGTCAGCCAGAACATATCCATTCCCATTCATGATCCAACAATCAATGCTCAGATTCGCTGATTGCTCTATCGTCTTATTAAATGCAGAGCGAAGCCACCCGCCGCCCATTCCCTACCCTCCCACCGAAAGCGGTGGAGCACGAATCACAGAAGTGATAGACCTGACCTCTGACACATCCTCACCACCTCGTCGCTTATCATTCCACCTCACCCTCCCGCTCCCCAATCCCTCCTTTGGCTCCAACAACGCGACCAACGGTACCAACTCGCATTCGCGGTCAGATGTTGGACAGGAAGAGGACGATGACGACGAGATCCAGTTCATATCATCCACCGGTCCCACGCGTGGCCCATCGACTTTTGATGGAGGTGAAGAGGAGGATGAGGAGGATGAGGACGAGATTCAGGTTATCTTTCCGCCTCCGCGCTCTCCTTCGCCACCTGCAGCGTTCAAGAACCCGTCGGAACGAAAGGGATGGGAAGAATTGACATGCCGTACGTCCCCGCGCTTCCCTTCTGCCCGCAAAATGAATCCTGAGACGATCACAACAGCCATCTGCCTCTGTCCCCCCAAACCACTCGTCACCACCTCGTGCGGACACACATTCTGCGGTCCCTGTCTGCACGCCGCCCTACTGGCTCAACCGAAGGTCCAAGTGAACGAGCCGAGCACAGGCAGGTTCAACTTCTTCTCCTTTGGGTTTGGCGGACGAACGGTGACCCGATTCGCCGATGAAGAGGGCGTGTGTCCGGTGTGCAGGACGGAGTTGAGGGGCGGATGGGGTCACGCTCTCAGAGGCATATACCTCAGAATGGGAGATGGGAAGGGGCGGAAGGCTGACAGGGAGCTGGGGAGGGAGGATCCGAGGATCGAAAAACCGCCAGTGCTGAATCCAGAGGGTGAGGGAGGAGAGGTTGCTAATCTACCTGTGGAGAAGGAGAAGGAGAATGGGGGAGAAGAGTGAAATTCTGAGAGAGATATATTGCCATGTTCCAGTGTACATTTGTTCTTCTGTAACCATGCATTTCAGTCGGGCTTGGGTTTGCTTGCGTCACTTGGTATCTGGCACGTTAGGTACATATGAATCGGACACATATGAGTCGGATTGTAGAGAGCATTTGAACGAATATATATCAGTGAACTTCTGAAGGAAAGCTGCGTCTGCATCTGCAGGCGAAGCAAACTGTTTGTCACGAATGACGAAGTCAACAAATGTACGGCAACTTGAAGCAGACTATGGTATAAGGAGAAATACGAATGAGGAAGCTAAACGACCAAGGGTAATCCAGCTCCATGAAACAACAACATCGACATCACCAAATTCACAAAGTACGAAACTGGATATATTGATTGATGCAGCTCTAGAATCCTCCCCAGATAGATGTACGCACGTTTGCCGGTGGAATGTGTTGCTTTGATATCAGAAATGATGAGGGATTATTCAAACTCATAAAGCTGGATTGTAAAGACTTGAGTGCGGCATCCAGAGAAGGAACGGAAAAGACGCACTTTGGAACTAATTTGATTAAAGTGGATATTTTGAAGCATAAGACTCGTCGAGAAGGTGGTACATGTAGTGATCCCTGAAAAGGATCGGTGGACCGCTCTCCGGCATTGGAGGGAACGAGCGATGACTTCGTGGCGGCCGTTTCGCTCCAGACAAAACGGCTGCTTTCCTCTGAGCTATGTAGGTGTTCAAGAGGGGATCGTCCCTAGCCAACAAAAAGTCGAGTTTCTCTTGAATAAATTTAGAACCAAGAAATGGGCTTGCGTACCGATGCTTGGTCTGCCTCCCCTCCACCTTTTCCAAGTTCATATTTTCATCCCACTCTTCTCTCACAGCAGGAACAGAGGGGTCTTTCTCCGCCTCCTTCACCTCCTTCTCCTCCAACCGTGGGATATCCTTTTCCAACCTTTCCAACCACCCCTCGATTCCACCTTCGAGTCCCAAAGTCTCCCACTGGCGGAACTGCTCCTCGTCGATGTCGTACTTCCTCTTCTTCTTGCGAGGCTTCGGAGCAACATAGTCTTTGATAGTTTGGGCAAAGTCGCAGACCCGCCCTCCTCGAGTACATTGGCTACAAGGAATACCGTCCGTTTCAGGAGTGGGACGAGAACCATCACAGCGAATCTAACACGGGCGTCGTCAGTCGCAATATTTAGAGGAGGGAGCAGGCAACCTTGCGCTTTCTGCACCTGTTTGCAACAATCTATTAGCCTAACAGTGTTTTCTTTTGTTAGAATATATAACGAACATTTCGCAGGCAATTTTTATCCTCGTCGTGGTCACCGTCACCTCCTCTTTCCTCCTGTTGCGCGCCATTCCGCTCTTGTCAATGTTGATCGTTGCGTCCTGTTCTTCTTCTTCGCTTTCCGTCGCCTCCGTCGATTCGGGGATTGAAGAAGTTGGTGGAGGAATATAATCCGGAGGGGGATGGGGAGGAGGGTCATAAATCGGCTCTTGTTTAACGGTTGTCAACACGATGGGAACTTGAGCTGGTGGTGCTGGTGGGAGAGGTTCTCGGACGACGTAGTGGTACTGAACATTTGATGAAGGGATCACAGTTGAGGCAGCTGCTGTGAAACTGCTGCTTATTGGTGCCAAAGTCGCCGTTGGAGGAGCTGTCCAGACTAGCTGTGGCGCCACGGTGAGATTGTCAGGTTGTGGGTAGTGCTGGTGCTGTTGTGCGGGGAGCAGAAGATGTGCGCGTTCATACGGGGTCCAAATTTGAGATTCATTCGTCGTCGCTGTTTGGGGAGAGGAAGTGCAGACTAAGAGTTGTGCAAGCTGTTCGGAGGGATAGGAAAGAGTCGACGAAGAAGCCACTTGAGGCTGAACGGTGTAGTCCTGAACCTGATGGGGAGGATAGATATATGTGTAGCCCTGATACTGATATTGAGGCTGAGACTGAGGAAGGTCTCCGCCTGGGTTCGAGTTGACGTCTTGCTGGTAAGGGGCGGGAGCGGCCATGATTGCAAAGTCAAACTCGCGAGAGGTCCAGGATGAAGACAAGGATTCCGACGATTGGGACGACAAGAGGGGTGGCGCATACAAGATGTCCATCTTAAACCTTTTCAGAACTGGCTTCAGATGTCACGGCGAACACGCAACAGACTCATCGGCAGCAGGGCGTTCGAAGACGTATTCGAGATCCTAATCCCTGCCGCGGGAGCGTAACCTGAAGCTGACCAAAGGACCACTTCTTTTCCTCCCTTTTATGGGGCTGCCGTCAGCGGTCGAGGTGCCAAAAACGAAGAAAACTCTTTGCTATGGTACATTCTGATCTTCTGGCTGTCATTGCTCTTTCTTCCTTTCGGTACCCTGATCGAAGTGAATGCTGATTCACTCTCCAGCTGCAACCTTAACTTCCCTGGCCTGGTTCAACGTGGGACCCAGATGCAAGAAATCCCAGCAACGCCCAGTTTGGGGCTGAACTTGATTGCGTAGAACACAACTGATGGGTTCCAATGACAGATTCTCAGCTTGTCGCCCCCATGGTGCAGAACTACTAAGCGACGGCAAGATGCAGGCCTGGGTTCCCCAAAGGAAACAGGGAGAAACAATTGCTCCCAAGCGCAAGCTTCGCTGCACCTTCCGAATGCCAAACTGTCAAACCGTCCATGGCAGCGGAAACAAATCTTTGGCTAAATTGAGAGGAGCATTTGGGTAGGCTTTCTAATTGCTGGCAACATTCTCAACCTTGTCCTGATCTTCTGCCCTTCTGCGACACTAGCGCCATTTTCAGGAAGCGACGTCTATAGCCGTGACAGGACGGTGGGCCCTGGCTTCAGCTCGCTTGCCATGAATGAAGACATAGTTTGAAAATGAGAACAACACTGAATTTCCAACTGTGTCCAACTGTATCCACCTTCCTGTCAGTTAGGTGTTGTTCCATCAAATGAAAATTGTGGCTTTCCAATTGTTAGCTGCGCCATCACCCAGCTGTCTGAGCCGTGGAGAAGCAAAGATAACCCCGCTTCCATATTTCCAGACAGATGTGAACATGACCACAGATGAGCGAAATCGGTCAATGCTACTCAAAATATAATATTGTTGTTTAATTTGGTCGAATCAAACGTCGCTCAATTCTTTGGATGAGTTGAAGTTCCTTTGGATGGGTCAAGATGGGTGGGTACTCAATGCTGCAACGGTTTCAAGGAGACGCGAGTGACGAGTTGCAGTTGCCAGATAGGGGTACCTGGAACTGATCACTCACGTTCCTTTGCACGATCTGAAAAAGGGTCGCGCAATCACAGTTGATCACAGTCACGCTCTGTTCAGACCCAGTCGCACCAAAACAACTCTAACAACTCTGAGAGGAGACATCACAGCTGGTTCGTTCGCTTTTATGCTTTCACGAGTGGACGTTGGCAGCGAAGCAATCTACCACTCCGCCCCAATCTCTCATCCAGTCTGATCCCATGAAAGATGGGACTAACCTTCCTACCAACGTCTTCAGGCACTATTGATTTGCTAAACACCTGGCCAAAGCCCCCTCTCACGGCTTATCTTCTGATTCACCATAGTAGCTGTCACAAGATGCAATTCAGAATGCTGTTGTTGGTTGATGTCCATTAATGTTGAAGCGGGTTCGTCCAGTTGGATGTTGACAGAACTTCCACTTGCACTCCGAAGTCAAACATCTAACATCTTGCCTGTACAAGAAGAGCACCTGAGAAAGAGGTTTAATCCAAAGGAAAACGCTAGGAAATTAACTGAAGGATTGGAGCCATGGTGAGTTCTGCTTTGTTTCTTTCTGCAGGAAGGGACTGACTTTGTTCTTCCACAGGGAGTCCCTGGTCTCTGGGACATCCTCTCTCCCTGCAAACAACCTACCAATCTCGCCCGACATGCTTACGAGGCGCTCTCCTCAAATTCTAACGGTTTTCGTGGTCTACGAGCTGGGATAGATGCGTCCATTTGGTTTGTGCAAGCTGGAACGAATATGGATGGCTCGTGTGTCTCTTCTCGTCTCTCATCCGTCATTGGGAACTTGAACACATTTATTTACCAATTGGCATGGTGTGTAAAGGAATCCCGAGTTTCGAAATCTCTTCCTCAGGTGCAACGTCCTGCTTCATCTTGGAATCCTACCAGTTTTCGTCTTTGATGGACCCAAGCGGCCGAAGATTAAGAGGAACAAAAGGGTAGTGGGCCATAGTCACCCATTTGAGCGTTGGATTGAGCAGTGCGCGGAGGCGTTTGGGTTCGAGACCAGGAAAGCACCTGGAGAGGCGGAAGCAGAATTGGCAGAGATGAATCGGCGTGGGGAGATTGATGTTGTGTTCACGGTAAGCGTTTCTTCTTACTGTCATTTATGGTATGATGCCAATGTATTTTATTGGACCGTATGCTGCGTGGTGCACAGAGCGATGGAGACACGCTCCTCTTTGGCGCTACGAGCGTGGTGAAAGACTGGTCCAAAGCCATCTCAACCAAAGATGCAGCCCAACCCTTTTCACCCGACTTCTACCACGCCTCCACCATCTTTCGCACCCTCAACCTCACAGACGTTCGTATCGCTTTTCTGGCCACGCTTTCGGGAGGAGACTACGACACCTCCGGCGTCGTCGGCGTCGGTCCCAAGCTTTCCAAGCCTTTAGCAACCGAATTCGGATTTGCAGAAAGGTTGGAGGCTATCTCTCAACGCGGTTCGGATATCGGAGAATTGGCGCAGTTGAGAGAAGACGTGAAGGCAGAGCTGGCCACGAATAAGAGCGGAAAGCTTGGGAAGGAGGAACGCTGTCGTCGCGGCAAAATTTAGGGACGATTGGCCTGCAATGGCTGTTTGGGATTATTATCGACATCCGGTCACTAGCTATAATACACCTGGATGGGAAGCGGCTCCTCCGAAGTGGCAAAAAGAACCGGAACTGAAGCACATCGTTCGACTCATGATCGAATATCTGACAGACTGGCCCAGGATTAGGATTTTGGGATTCCTGAGGAGTCGAGTGTGGAAGGGCTTGGTTCTACGTCGGATCAGGCGATTGCTCTTGGATGGAGAGGAGATACCGTTTGAGAGAAAGAACAAGGAGAAGCGAGCGAAAAAAAGGGACGGATATCAACTAGAGGATCCGCGCCTACAAGCCGATCTGGACCTCTTCCTTGATACCGTCTCCGCATGCCGTGGCGCAACGGGGAAGAGCGGCAATGCCTTCGAATTCTTGGGCATAGATCTGGAACGCACGAAACCGATCACTGGTGACTTGCTTGAATATCGGACTGGGATCGATGTGAGCGAATACGCACGCGTAGCTGGAAGATATCTCAACAAGCACTACCCCCCGGAAAGGGCAGAACACGATTTTGAGCGCCCAATACCTGAGAATGAGGATGGCGAACCAGCTTCACCTTCCAAGAAAAGGAACGTGATCTTCGAAGACCCGTTTGTCCCCATCGACGAGTATCTTCCGAGGATCATACTTGCGGAGGTCTGTCCGGAACTGGTGGATGCGAAGGAGGAGGAAGAGGAAGAAAAGAGGCATGCAAAGGAAGATAAGGAAAGGGAGAAAGAACTCAAGAGGAGGGAGAGGGAGGAGAAGAAAGCCAACAGTGTGGGAGGGACGAAGGGGACAGGTGCGAGGAGGAAGAAGACTGCGAACCTTGTTGTCCCTGCGACTAGTGATGCAGAAGGGGAACATAGAGTGGAGAAGCCGAGAGCAAAGAGAAAGCAAAAGTCTTCCAATCTCGTTATACCTACGGTCAGCGATGTGGAGGATGAACTACCGGCCAAACAGAAAAGGGATCGAACTGCGACTCTTGATCCCTTGCAGGAGGAAGAAGGCGTCCACCAGCAGCTCCAACATGGTGGAGCAGATCCTTCAAGAGAACGCCTGGGCAATCTCAACCCACTGGCGAATCGGTACGGTGACTTTAGCTCCCTAGGGCCATCGAATAGTAATCCATTTGCAAACGCGTCCTCCTCACAGCTTACACCTGTTCGCCCAATTGATCTCACATCTTCCCCTCCACAGGATCAAGAAGGTTTCCCGTCTCCGTCTCAAAAAGAGAACGCGGCGAAGAAAACGTCCAAGAAACGATCTCACGCCATCGATCCCCTTTCAGACCTCAATGATCCGTCCAACTTTCATCCACCCGTCACAGCGTCCTCTTCCCAACTCCATCTCGCTGGTCCTATAGACCTCACGTCTTCTCCCCCGAAGAAACAAGTGAATGACTTCTTTACCTCCTCAAAACCGAACGCAGCTCCTCGTCGTCCGAAGAAGACGACGAAGAATCTGAATTATGTCGAGATATCCTCCGATATTGAGCTTGCGGAAGAGGAACTCAGAAAAAGCCCGAAACGCTCGAAAGCCCACACGTCGCCTCGAAGCAGACCGGGGAAACACAAGGAAGAGAGTGAGGATGAAGAATTACCAGATTTCGGTGGAAAGCCAACGAGACCACCGGAAAAAGTTTATAGGACCAAAAACGTCGTTGTGTCATTGGATTCCGATTAGCTGCTCCACTCACTGTCTCTGCATTGCATCTAGCCCTTTCTCTTTCTCGTTCTTGGTTCTGGTCAGTTGTGTTGTTGTCTCATTAATGGCATTTCTCTTTGGCTTAAATATTCTTGGAGCATGTCCTTTGAATGAAGGATAAAAGTCGTTCACATTGATGAAAAGGTAGTTCGCAACATACAATCGAAACTCGAAGTCCCCTGATAACCCATCTACAAACAACGCAAACAAAACTACCAAGAGTGCGAGCAAATATAATGAAACTGATCAATCATCAAACATATCATCCTCAGAGAAAACGTATTGTTTCTTCTTCGGATGCTCTCCCTTCCTCCTCGGCCTCTTGCTCTTCTTAAACGCATCGAAATCCGCTTGAATGGCATCCATGATTTCTGTATCACACCGCAACATCAACAAAGCACGGAATCGATGCAGAGCAAAGGAGGACGAACCACGAAAAGAAAGCTCCTTGTGATTCTTCACCGTGCGTTTCAGAGACAGGAAGCGCTTCTGGATCTGATGCGACGAGAAGAGGTTCCACTTCTTGTCGCGGAGCGAATCCCAGTCGATTTCCGATTCGTCCGCGACTCTGAGACCTTTCAACCTACGCATCGGGGGATCAGGGTGAGAGAATATCTTGGAGGAAGCGGCGAGCTACTCACTTCTCAAACATGTAAAATGTGTCGTCTTGATCCCACGGTCTCATTTCTGCCTCTCCGCGCTCGGCTTTCACTTCTTTCTCGACGGAATCTTGCCTACAGTGCAAGTGCTCAACACTCTTCACAACCCTACCTACTAAAGAAGATAACGTACCATTTAATCCTACATTGAGCCCTCGTCCTCACCCACTCCATCTTCTCACTGACAGCCGTCCAAGGGATATCCGAATAATCACCTTTCTTCCTTCCCAAATTCCTACAAACGCTCTCCACAGCCTCCTTAAGTTTCTGAGTCTCCTCCTTACTCCAAGCACCCCTATTCTTAAGCTCTCCATTCTTCAAATAATTCCTATACCGATCTCTACAGTCCTGAGCCATCCGTTCCACCCTCGCAGAGACCTTCTCCCACTTCGTGCCCAACTCCTCAACCGCCTCCAAGAGCATCGCGTCCTGTTCGGCCGTCCAAGCTCCTTGATGGCTGAGCGGATGACACATCCTCCTCACATGTTGATAGACCGAAATCAACGGTCGTCCCTCCACACTGTCTGCAATCTCAGACCAAAACGACGAGCTCGGATCCGCATTTCTCGTGCGTCCGCTAAAGACCTTCTCTCTGAGACCCTCGAAATCGAGTCCATGTTTCGACATGTACGAGTCGAGGGACGACTTGATCTTGAGCTCTTCGTCGTGCGTGAACTTGCCCTTCTTGTATATCTCTCTCCCCCTCTCCTTCCCTATATCCTTCAGCTGCGCCGTGCTGTACCACCGAGTGGTGAGGATCTCTCGATCCGACAACATCTGAACCGGTACATCTCTCCCAGTGACCGTCACCGCATTCTTCTTCTTCGCATTGGCAAGTGAAGAAGTAGCAGGAGGTACGAAGTTGGCTCCCTTCGACACACGAGCAGCGGTGGACAGGATGGGACCAGCAGCGGTAGTTGCAGGACGAGCAGAGATATTGGCGATACTCGACTTCCTCCTCTTCGACGAACCATCGTCCTTCCTAGCAGTCAAGGCGGACGCCGAGGTCGATGCTCCGTTATTGCTGAGCCCTACGCCGGCGGTGCCGATGTTGGGCAAAGGAGGCGGACGGCTTTCAATGGCACTGAGGGAGGTGGTGTGGTTGCTCCACATCCCGCTCTGGATGGCACGGAAGATGTCATCTTCGTTTGTGCTCAAGAGATCGTTGGGATCTACCATGCCTCCTCCGCCTCCCATTCCCAGGAGATTCGACTGGACATATTGCTGGTGGGCGGACGGAGGAACGGGGGAGTTAAGGTAGCTTGACAGGTCCTCTTCCTCGGTCGTAGTCGTCAGATCAACGTTGCCGTCTCTGGAGGGATAGAACGGGTTGGAGGTCAGAGAATTGAAGAACGCGTTCAACTGATCCGTCTCCATTTCGTGTTCATGTTGATCGTGGTGGTGAGAGAGGCAAGGGTCAATGGGAGGCTGATGCGCGAACTGGTAATCGTCGAACAAGTTGAGACTATCGTCTCCCTTTCTCCTCTTGGAAGAGGATGAAGAGCCCGCAGGGTCAGGAGAGAGGAAGGAAAACGTGTTGTTGCTGCTGCCTGGGTGGTGGTGATGGTGGAGTTCGGTGTGGGTGGAGGACGAATGGTTTCGCTTCCGCTTCTTCTTCTCACTTCCTCCCTCAGAAAGAGAAGGCAAGTCAAAGGACATGGATTGGTCTCCTATCGTCGACGGAGCGGACGGAGCGCGGTGGGTGGAATTGGAGTGGTGAGAGTGACTGGGCAACATGGAGGTGGACGCGAACGGAGTACCGATGGGAGGAGTGGGGTTCTGTGCACCACAACAATGAACCAATGCCCGCTAGAAAGTATGATAGGAGACGTACACTTTCGTCGCTAGCTCTCTTCCGACTTTTCTTCCGTTCCCTGCCCCCTCCGCCTCCCCCATCATCGACCGCCTTCCGCTTCCTAGTCTTATCCCTTCCCATCTATCCTTATCAGTATCGTTATCAGTTGTGGTATCCCTATGAGATGACGACTTGAGCGAGGTAAACAACAACGCGTCGCGCCTCAATGGCTGAGTTGCCGATCTCCTCTTCAGGGTTGGGTGGGCTCGTCGTTTTTCTCAGTGCGTTCGGTTCGTCACAGTCACCGAGCTGTGACGTGATACCGCACCAAGATCCAGTACGGTACGCAGAAGGTTCCGGAAGGCAATCGGGCACTACCCCGCACTCGTGGGAACCTTCTCGCCCCAGATAAAAGGCGGAACTCAGACACCCAGCCTCAGTCGAGTCGACCAGACCAAAACGAAGGCACCACCAACAAGGCAAGACTCAGAGCACTCTATTTGTTCCTTGGTTTTATTCGAACAACACGACAGGCAGTATCTAACGAGACGACGTTTATTCTTTCTCAGTACATATTGTTCTCCACAAGGCCACAAATTGAAGCTCTCCGTTAACTTATCGTTCTCCTCTTCATTTCGTTACTCATCAATAAACATAAATCAATATGTACGACCCTTCCTTTCTCTTCTGTCGCAACTGACAGTCAAGGAACAGGACGAGGTCCTTCAAAGCTCCCAAACAAGTACCTTTCCTACTCGTCTCTTTCTCCACCAATTCTGACTACCATTGCGAACAGTACGCGAAACACTCCTACCACACGAACGCGCCACTTCGCAAAGTCTCCCTCAAGAAGGGCGGCGCAGGCAAGTTCGGGTGGGGAACGGACAGGGACCACATCCAGACCGTGATGGAGGAGGGTGCCGTTGCGCCACAGACCGGGGCGAAGGAGAACGAGAAGGTGCGTCCCTCGCCCCCAACGCGAGGAGGGAGGCACGGCGGTTGATGTGTTTGTTTGTGTGACAGGTCATCATTGCGCCTGCCCCCGAGACGGTCAAAGCTGCCACCGCCGCGGCTGCTTGATGCCTTCTCCTCCTCCAAAGAAGGCACAGAAGGCGGGACTGTGAAAGTACAGAATTGTATTTCTATGGCAATGAGCCCAATGAACAGATGAACTTTGGCACTCCAGTCATGCCTATGTCTCCTTCGTTTCTCTCACCGCTTTCCAAGTCCCCAGCCTTGCCCCAATACCAACTAATGTCGCGTGAGCACGCAATCTCATGGCAATTGCAGACGTGATCGAATGCGGGGTATGTGGCTAGAAGGCTTGTCCTTTAGTTCACTATGATTTCAAGTTTTGAGATTCGACACAACAAGTTGAAAAGAAAACGTCGCGACAAGTCAGCAAAATGCAACGCCAACGCGCGCTCCGTCCCTCCCAGCCCATCCACCGTTCCCAGCCCACGCGCGCCGCCCAATCCTTCCAATCCGGTCCCTCCCAACCCTCCGCGCTCGACGAGTCCTCCGTTCCAGCGCTCACATCCGTCCAACGGCATCTCGAGGACCTCGAACGGTCCAACTACCTCGAGCCCTCGACGGGAGGGGAGCATAGGGAGGGGGGGAAGACGGACGCGTTTGGGGATTGGACGAGTGGCGTGGCGAGCGAGATTGCGAAGGGGAGGAGGAAGAAGGGAGAGGGCTTTAAGGGCCGGAGTTTGGAGGTTCGGAATTTGTTGATTTATAGAAAGGGCTTTAAGACTCTGGTCGAGGAGTCCGTGCGTATCTTTCCCTTGGCCCTTTTGTCTTCACAACTCAGCTGGGACACGGACAGGGTCTTTCGAACCTACCTCCCACTACTCCGTCCTACATCACGGCCGCGGCAAGACCTCCAAAGTACAGAAAAGAGGGAAGGAGGACGTGTGCGAGTTGTGGATACTTCGGGATCTACGCTTGTGGAAGATGCGAGATGAGATACTGTTCGACGGAGTGTAAGACCGTCCATGAGGAAACGAGGTGTGAGAGGAGGAGGAGGAGATAGGTTCGTTGGTTTCCCCTTTTCTCCTTTTCCCTTGTGATGGTGATGTGGAATGGGAGTTGGACTGTGTGGAGGGAAGAAGTGGCTTTGTCCTCAAGTTTTGTGACTTGCAGGAATGAACTGTCCCAGATAGGACAGTGGACCTTCCTCACCATGCTGGTTCCAACCGTTTAATCATCAAACCTTGAAAGACAATGATCATTCCATAGCTTCATCAACCTGTGTCTCCAGAGCTATACATTAGACGGTTGGATTTCTTGACAAGGCTCACGCGGCATGATCACTCCAGCTCGCCAATGCGATAGAGTGGTACCTCAATTACCTAGCTCGTTGTCATCCTCCTTCCTACAAAATATGTTAACCAAATCAAATCTGCGAACTGATTCTGGTACCAGTCCCGTCACTCCTGATCCATTGCCACCTCAGCCAGAAGATGAATGTCCAACGCTCGCTCCATCCCTTCCACCTTCCGTGACCTTCGCCAACTCCTTCGCCACACAACGTACGAGGCCGCATGGACGACGGATCTCGACTTCCAAGCTTCGATTTTCATCCGGAGGAGAAATCTGCGATGCAGAGATAGAACGGGAAAGGAGGGTTGGACGAATGATGCAGAAGGTGGTGGCATGGTATCTTAGATTGTGCGCTGAGCAGGCTGAGAATGTGAACGGCTAGAAGAAGGAAGAGGGTTGGAGTGACCAAGCGACAAAGGTCAAGGTATCGAGCTTGTTGCTTCTTCAGAACAAACTTCGGTGGTAGAGCGCGATCCGGCTACACGATCTGTTATCCGCATTCTAAAGATTATCATTGTCCATAACGTAGATTGAGACGTTTGATTCGGAGTCTACCGCTGCATCCTCGAAGCTACCAACTGCCTTAATTCTACTAGGCAGAGTCTTCAAACATTGCAATTGACAAGTTTGGGAGGTGCTGGTGCTGATCCAATACATTTGATTTGTTTTAGAATAAACAAAGGTTACAATGATAATATATCTACTTCTTCACACGTGGCCTTTTCTCTCTTCCGCAACGACCGTCACGCGAACTCCTCTTGACCTGCAGCCAATCCTGTAAACTGATCGACTTGACCTGCTTGCTGACTTTCGGCGAGAAGCGAGTCTGCAAAAGTGCCTCTAGGTCTGTGCGACTGGGAAGTTGAGTTGATGAAGCAGCCGAACGTTGGAGCTCCATCTCCACCGCTCTATCGTAACGCTCTAGCAGGTCATCGATGTTGACCTCCCGTCGTTCTTGAAACAGCTTCTGCTCCGCAAGTTTCAGTTCGACTTCTTCAAATTTAGTATTCACCGGATGACAAAACGAGGAGAGGACATCTGTGATTCCCTCCAAATCGCGCTCGGAAGATAATAGGCCTTCAAAGAAATACTTGACATCGTCTTGATAGCGATATTTGACGAGGGGAAGGACGACTGGCAAAAGTTGCATTTTCAACCAAATCGGCAGCGCATCATTGGTGAAAGTCGTAAAGTCGCTAGAGAAGCGCCACTGTTTGAAGGTGTCATACAGATTCTGAGCCAGTTTGACTTGCTCAGAACAACAGGGACAGAGGTTTGAGACTGGTGTGCGAGAGATTTTCACTGCCCGCGCGATCCGTTTTCGTTTCGTTGCGGAATCCTCCATCTCTACCTTCCTCGTCCTTCCAGTGCACGAGAAGTACGGTAGCAGCTGTTGCTCCAGCCCCGAGTAGTAGTCACATCCCGACCAAATCGCAACAAACATCAGCTCTTCCTTGGAGAGTTCCAAGTCGAGATCGTAAACGCGGTGCGGTTCGTGAGGAAAATCGTAGATTCCTACAGTCGGCTTGTCTTTGCTTTTTGTGAAAGCAGGAGGAGACCGTAAAAGAATGGAAGGTACTCTAGGGGCGAATCCAGAGGATTGGTGTGAAGAAAAGTTGGCAAAGTGTATGCTAAAGAAAGCACGGGAAATTCAGTCGCGATAGAAAGTCGAAAATATACACACAAAGTATCAGAATCTGGTGTCCATATTGCGTCTATGATTCCGTGCCGCATGCAATTTACGAGTTCGACTTCTGCCTCGCCTGCGGCAGTCAGGTGAGGGATACGCAACAGGTCGAGCCAATTCTTCAGCTCCTTTTGCTGTACAAGCGGTCACCATAAGATACGGCTGTCATAAGTGAAAACAAACATTCTCGAAGAACCCGCGATACACAGTCTTCCCCCGTTTGTTTGAAGGTCTTTTAGGTCCGTCGAACACTATCAGTGGAAGGATAGCTTGTGCACCTATGGAAGCGAGAATGTAGACGAGGTGTGGGATGGAAGGAACTGAGATACTGTTGCCAAGTTAAGCAGGTGGAGCGTAGCTCGAGGGAGAATGGAAATACACTGCACTTTTGACCTTGATAAGTACTTATCATAGACTTGATTCAGAAGCACACTCACTCTTTCTGGGAAGCCTTGACATAGCGGTAGGCGATGAGCAGGACACTGGCATCTATCTCCAGAAAGATTTGAGCTCATCTCACAGAATACGTACAAGACTGTACCAAATCCAATCCTTAGCTTTGTACCACTCTTCTTATACTCTGACGACGCGATATCGGAAAGCTTCGAATTGTCTGTTTCATAACTGAAGCGAGAATCAATGTACGGCCACAGCCCTTTGACCTATTGTCAAGTCAGCCCATTCTTTAATGCATACAGACAGGTCTACATACTCCCATTTCCCACTACTCTACTCTACTCTACTCACTCCTTGCAGATTGGTGGTCACAACAGGGTCAACAACTCCGCCAAAACGGTTCACGTGATCTTCATCGACACTGCGATCCACGACGCTCTGCTGCTCTCCCGATGTCTTCGGCAAAGATCCTTAAAGCCCAGGGAGAAGAGTTATGGAAAAGGACAGACAAAGTTGTCAGTGTCCCTCTCTTCCCGCGAAGTTTAAGGCCAATCTGACCAGCTACTCAGTAGAACGCTGAGCTGTTCGCTTTGACTTATGGTGCCACGGTGGTGCAGCTGATCAAAGATTATGAAGATTATGAGGAGGTGAACAAGCAACTTGACAAAATGTAAGCCTCGTCCAATATTCACTGAAGGGTTGAGTTGTTGAAGTGTGTGAATTTGAAGGGGATACAACATGGGCACACGGCTCATCGAAGACTTCCTCGCGAGAACCTCGATGACGAGATGTTCCGACTTTCGCGAAGTAGGAGAAGTAATGTCGAAAGTGGCATTCAAGTCCTTCCTCAACATCGTACCCAATGTCCAGCACTTTCCTCCTTCTGCCACCTCTCCACACCCGTCTTTCTCGTTGCAACTAGATGAGAATCCGCTGTCCGAGTTTGTGGAACTCCCTGAAGATGCGGTAGAAAAGGGATTGTGGTTCTCGAACGTTCTCTGCGGCGTTATCCGTGGGGCATTGGAGATGGTAGTTTCTTCTTTCAGAAGCTCAGCTTCCAAAAATTGATAGGGGAACAGATTCAAATGAGTGTGGAGGCGAAATTCACCAGTGACGTCTTGAGAGGAGATGACAGCACAGTTATTGAAGTATCACTGTTGAAATATTTAGAAGAAGAAGGTTCGTCTATTGCGCTTCTTGTGTACATGTTTCAGCTGGTGATCCTTCACAGTGCCTATTGGTGACGACTAAGAGGATCTGGGATCTGGATTTTGATTTAAGGGAATACTGGCTTAAAAATCATAAACTGCACGTAGAAACACTTTACCACATGTAGCAAATGATAGCATTTAGAAATTAGCTCTCGCATCGTCTAGAAAATAATCGCCACTTTTCTCTTTACTGAGTGTCTAACCACAAAAAGTTGACAATGTTTAAACAACAAATTAAAGGGATTTCATCCTGAGAATCGTGAATAGTGAATAGGGGGAGGAAGTACGTACAGCTTCGTTTTGGGCTTTTGTCCGCGTGTCTGCCCCGATCATTTCTATTTCTCAATTCGACGTTAACCAGTCAAGTTTGTTTTGTTTCATTGATATTTGCTCGTAATCCATGTCGATTCCGTCGTCGATGGGTCAGACACAGTGGGATCCAAGATACAACGATACAGGTGGTGGCGGTCGATACATGACGGCACAATATGAGGAGACCTATCAACAAGGGACGAGTGAAGGGATGCAACAAGAGGTGGATCTAGCTACTGCTCTATCCGAATTCACGCATGCGCAACTGTCTAGGATGGAGCAGACAATAGAGCACAAGTTTGGTGAATTGGAGAACTTGCTAGATCGCGAAATGGAGAATTTAGATAACAAGGTCGCCTACCGATTCGATGAAGCGGGAGAGGAGCTGAAGGCTATCCAAGCTTGGCAGAAGGATATTCACGAGAAGCAGGGGGACTCCTTGAAGAAGTTGGACACACTGGCGAAAAAGGAAGCAGCAGCTTCCTCAGTGAAGTTGCCGACTGTGGACTTTGCGAGGCGCATCGAAGCTCTTGAGACGAAGCTAGGAGCGCAAGGAGAAGAGATCCATTCTTTGCGTAAAACACTGGAATCAGTTCATTCAGACGTAGGAGATCTCAAATCCACTCTTTCATCGATCCAGTTCCTGCTCGAAAATCCTCGCCGACCGTCCGTTTCCCGACCAAGCCCGACCACCGGGGCATACGACTATCCTCCGAGCCCTCCTCTTACGTCCTTTTACCCCAATCGAGCGGGCAACGGATCCGTGCCACCTCGCTCTGCTTCTACTCGACCCTATCCTGGAGGCCAAGAAGAGGAACGATTGAACAGTCAAAAAGCTGCTCCCCATGGAACTTACGGAGAACGTCCAGCCAGGACGTCGAGTTTCTCTCGCCCGGCACAATACATGGGATCCATCATTGGCCCTGGATCGAGGATCAGGTTTGGTTTCGACACTGCTGTGGAGAAAATGCCAATTGGAGATATGATTGTCAAACTTGCAAGTTTATTTGTTTCGGTGTTAAAAAGACTGATGCAGTAGCAGGATGACAACGGTCCAGCAATTATGGTTTGCTTCATCTAATCCTCCTGAAATTCATCTGAGTACTTGATGCAGAAACATATCCGAGGACTCATCCGCTTAAACCGACTGTTGGGTGTGCCGGCCATCCAAATGCTGGTCGGTTGGTGAGCTATTGTTCCAAGCACGAAAGAGTGCGGTACTGATGCGAATTGCAGCGATTTCTGGATCGATCTCCCACCTTCGGAATCCGTTGCCCTGGACTTTCCATTGGAGAACAAGAGAGCGGCGGCAGGGGAAGTTTGGATGCTCCCTTGTGATACGGATACGTTGAGTACGTTCCACATGTGGCTACCAACAGAGCCGTTGCTGATGTCAAAGTCGTAGAAACAAGACTAACATTCGTATGGAAGCAAAGTGATTACTTTGGTAGGTCCTTCTTACCATCCTTGTTTCGTCCTCACGAATTCAACTTGCGCGAATGTTGCAAAGGGATACGAATTGGAATTATCGAGTCTGGCGCAGATCTTCTGAAAAGGATCGAGCTGCTGAGAGATCAAGGCAGGAAAATTGTCGTTTCTGAATGCGAGCACGTGACCTATCTCGATCGTTCTCGACCTCCAGGCTTTCATTAAATCATTGAATGATACACATTTCCGTATTTTTTTGTGAAGGAGAAGTGATGATAAGAATCTCTGTTGTCTTTACTTCAGTGTTGCCAATGTCACAGTTGATACCTATTTGCGATGTAGGTGCATGGTGAGATGTCGAGAAAGCAACATGTTTAATATCTCGCAAAATGTGTCCTGAGTTTCACATCTCGATGCAATTGTACTCATTTTTCTTGTTCATCCTCCAAAGCTCCTTCATCTGTACACCTCTACATACCTCCTCAAGCGAGCCCTCCCCTACTCCTCGCATCTGTCTCCGTGGTGCAAGTTACGCTCGTTCCGGCCTTGTTGACAAGAGGCAAGGCGAAGCAGGAAGTCCCACCTGTGCAAGGTGTCGTGACGAAACTAGTTCCGACACATTGGGCGAAAGCGCCACCTACACAGGCGTTGGCGAGAGTTGCAGTGTCGCAGATTGAGGAAGTGGTAAGAGAAGCGAATTTAGTGTTGAGGGCCTGAGCATCGAGCTTGTTTTCTGCCACATCATACTTTTCAGGTGCTATCGATGAACGATGGAGGAGCAACATACGCGCTTGAAATGATGTGCCGCTGGAGGACCCTGTCGTGGTGGATGCTTCTCCTTCAGAGGTGACAGCAGGCGTGGCAGTGCTCCCTGCTGTCGTAGGGGGAGGCGAGGAGTTGGCTGCAGCAGTATTACTCTCGTCAGCCACTTTTATACCGGTAGAAGTCGTGGATCCCTGTCCCAAAGGACCACCAGTAACTCCAGCAGCGTCAAATCTCCGCTGGGCATCCCCTTGGGTAGTACAAGTTACACTAGTTCCCCTCGAGTTCACAAGGGGAAGCGCGAAGCATTCCGTTCCAGCTGAGCAAGCTGAGGAAACGACGAATGAAGAGCCGACACATTGGGCGAAGGCTCCGTTTACGCACGCGGCCGCTTGTACAGTAGGATCACAAGTGGAAGCACTGGTTAAAGTGGCAAATTGGACGTTCAGCTTCTGAGCATCAGCCGCATTTTCTGGGAGGAGAATAAGACTGAGTGTGAAGCAGAAGGGGATAGGAACGCACGAGCTTGGACTGATCCGCCAGACGCTACGGCTCCCGTGGATGTAGCCGAAGTGGAAACTGGAGCGGGGGTGGACGATGTTGTGGCGGAGGTATCGGTATCCTACGCCAATAAATTAGCATCATCACTAATAGAAAGTGGAGGTAACATGCCGTTCCGTTGCCCTCATCTTTGTCGACGCAGTCCTCGTCATCGTCTCCGGCATCAGAAGCACTGGTATCGGCTTTCCCAACGCCAGTATCAGCGACTGTGCCACTGGTACTCGCGTTAGCGACTCCAGGATCGGATGTAATCGTATTAAGCTGAACGCCATCAGGAACCTGCAGGCACACAACAAAATTGCCCATCAAGACCGGCTCTTCCTCCTGTTACCGAACAGAATGGAACGAGGGACTCACGGGACCATCTAGATTTGCAGGACAGCTTCCAGGTGGGTTCACGGTGCTCACTCCCAATGGGACATTGGCAGTCTGATCTCCAGAAAACTTGGTGAAGTCGCTACCAGCGAATTGGCAATGGAATAGACCGTCGAGCTCAACATTTTCCGGCGCTTTGTTGCAGTAGGGTACTTGAAGCGAATCGGGAGCGTTACGTGGTTGCTGTACGAAGAGTTGGGCAAGACGGATC
>MU271832.1:0-20524 GCA_021432655.1 Atractiella rhizophila
AGGTAAGGGGTTAATTTATTTCTTCATTTGAACAATGCTTAGCATGAAATAAAGGTTGAGCCACCACTGCCCACATTAGTGCAGCAATCAAGAGCGTGAACAATCGTGCCCAAGGTGCAACTATCGGAAGCCACCTTGTCAATACGTCCAATGACAATTCCGTTGATGGCTTCCTCTGCTTTGCTTCGCCCTCTCCTACACTCAAACCCACAACATGTTCATGATCGTCCTTAGGAATGGCTTGATATGCGTTAAGCAGTGAGCAGTGATGTAGCCTTTTCTGCAGAAGAGCAGCACCAATCAAACCCAGGACGAGGTTCTCAGTAACTATTGTGAACACTTCTGCAGAACGTTCAAATTGTCAAATTGCTCTCTACCCTCGAGGCTTCCAGGAACGGCATGAAAATGGATCCCAGAATCTCTTTTCCATGCAATAAGGAAGCCTTCCCTCGAGACAACGATGAGAGGTATAGTTCCAGATCCCAAGGTCATGGCACACGCCGTGTAGACATCTTCCGGATGGATTCGATGTTGATCTCAACCTAGAAGAGGGACGTTGGCATAGAAGCTTTTCACCATAGTGGAACTACGATTGTTGTAGATAGTATTACTAATGTTCATCATACTTGCGTTGCATTGCACATAAATATTGTTCATTTGTTGAAGCAAAATTCTGACGACCTCCTTCACCAGTCCTACAACATCCTCACGCCGGACTGGTAGTCCGGGCAGGATGGAGTTCGTAGAAGCTATGACTTGAAGCACTTCATGCCAGATCGGGCTCCGTTCTCCATACTATATTCGCACCACTAATGGGACAACCTTGACACCTCTTTTCAACCCTGAATTTGGCAGAGAGAAGCAGCTCTCTTCATTCAAGCGGGAACATGCCGAAACACATATCTTATCTTTGAATTTTGTGTGGAAAGGAGTGAATAAGAGCAATACTCTTATAAATATTCACCTCCAAGAGGATACCTCTTTGGCCCACCAATGGGACAAGCTGACGGAGTATGTAAAAGGCGAATACATGGTGCAAATACAGTAGGAGAGCCGCGTTTACTAAGACATACAGACCATGTTTCTCTCTTGAGAGCGCAACGTTAATTCCATTCGGCAACTAAGTCAACCGCGTCAGGGCACTATCCAAACAAGAGCACAAAGGCAAACTTTCAGGAAACCTATCTTTCCAGTCGTTGGGGTCGTGTCGTCCTCATAATATGTTGACATCCGATCCAAGCTTGTTGAAGAACTTTATTGGTAGCGTGGTGAAAGAGCTGCGGTGCCATGAGTAAGTGGTTTCATTATGATCAAATAAACAGACAGACCGGTTGCCATATAGCGCTTCTTAGTCTTCATCGGATCATAGTAGGCATCCAATTTAGTAAGGCCCATAGTGACGGCGTTATTCACAGTTACCTTCGTAGGATCTTGGACAATCTTCACCAAAGATTTTCGAAGGCAATAAAGCGTTGGTAACACATCTCCAAGGTGTGACGCCGAAGCTTGCAGGAGCATCGTTCCATCCTTGTATGGCTACGGAAGTGGGTGTCAGACAGAGCAGCTTTATGTATAGAAGCGAATTGAATAACATACTTTAAAAACATCGGCAATAATATTCACTTGCTTCCACTCTGGTTCACTAAGAGCATAAACACCGAATGTAGTGCAGTATTTTACACGAAACCTCTGCAGTGCCTATTGTTGCCAGCAATCAGTAAGAAATGAGCTCAGTTGACAAAGAAACTACATACATGTTGGATGGAATATGCTCTTGCTAGCACATTGTGCTCTGAATTCCATCGTGTACCATTAGCCTTGAGACGGAGGAGATTGTGCTGGGTGTGACCAGGGGTTAGGTTTCTCGTGATCCCTTTCTGAAAGCACACATCTGTTCACCAGAAGCACGAAATCATCAGACAAAGGAGTGCTGCCTATATGCTCAACATTACTCACTAGTGGCAGTCAATTTATCACAAGGATATACCTTGTCTCTTGCCGAGTTATCTGCCTTTCCAGGTACCAATACCTGTGCCATTGCTGTGCGCCGTTGCATCTACGCCGTCCGCCTCATCCATTTCCACATCCAAGGTGCAGACAGATACGCTGTCATCATCTTCGAACTCTACCTTATCTGATTCCATCATGTCCAGTAGACCGGATGCATTGGACTTGTCACAAGTATCAGGATGGGGTCCTACACCCAAAGCATGCAAAGTCGCCTTTGCTGCAAGGTTGATAGCATGGAGGGTACATCCAGCATGGGAGTCATGAGCTTTGCCACAGACCGCCCCAAGACAAAAGGTTGGCTTCGAAGAACGGAAGGGCAGTGAGTCCATTGGAAGCATGGTCTGATCCAATGTTTCCTGTACAGAGTACTGCTATTAGAATCAAACAAAAGAGAAACAAAAAGAGTGTGCGTGCCAAATTTCTGCACCAAATTCTTGTCCGCAATTGTCTTCGAGATCTTGCGTGCAAGGACAGGAGCTGTTGATAATCCACTCAGAATTGAGCTTCGAAGAACTCGTTCTTGCTTCACCCACCCAGTGTCGATGTAGTGAGCGATAATGGCATGGATATGGTGGAGGCTCCCAAAGCTGCTCCAGCTATCGTGTTCAATGTGGCCCATGCTTGTGTGCATCTATGCACTAGGATCAGTTTTGCTAAAACGCTGAAATAGGATGGAAGCTTTACATCAAGCTGGTCCTGTACAACCAGTTGAAGTGCATCGTACAAACGGCCAGCCCACTTGCCTGCTGTCGTTGCTCCATAAAGCGTGCCTCCTGGCCTCAAAAGCCCCAGGACTTTCTTCAATGCCTGTTCTTCAACAATGTTTACAGCATGATCACCTAGCGGATAATCCATTCCACCGATTTCGGAAGACGTCATCAAGCTCAGCAGTACTCGGCATCTTGAACAAAGCGAAGGAGGATGGGTCCTCTAGTTGGATCTTCTTCCGTTGTGCAAGGACTTTGGCTGGTTGAGGAGGTAGTTTGATGCCCTTTGAGGCAGTGAGATCAGGGCGGGGAAATTCATGGAGGTGGGTATTCAGGTTCGAATAGTTGTTACCGTGGATGTTGCGCTCTGCGCTACCGGTGCATTGGCAGACATCACTCAAAAAGAGACCATTGATATAAAGCATACCTGCGGAGCAGGCACGTATACCTGCACTTGTTGTCCTTTGTTCCACGTGGATAGGCAGGCATCAAAGGATCAGGCTACATACCATACTTTCAGTACCGAATAAAGGTAAATGAACCGGTTAAAGCACACCTGGTAGCAATTGAAGACAGCTGGGTTCCCCTCCCCTCGTGATCCATCCATGCTCTCTTCTGCTTCCTTTCCTCATCACTCTCCTCCGTCTCAGGTCCCATTGCATTGAGCTCTGCTTGCATCTGCAGAATGGTTTTCTTGGTTCGACTTTTTGGCTGCCGCCTCTCCTTCTTCTTTGCAGCCATTTGCGTAGTCTCCTGAGTTGGATCGCATCTGCAGAAGAGTCTATGAATCATCAATGATAAACAGCTGGAAAGATACTCAACGCACTGTTTTGCAGGCCGTACATCAATCTCTAAAGGAGATTCATTGTCTGTCAATGCAAGACTCACTGTTACCCAGAAACTTAACATCTGCTTCGAAAAAAACAATATAAAATATCTGACCTTCTTCTTTGGCAGAGGTTTACGTATCTGTGTCCATTCATCAGCAATCAGCAATCCTACTTCTACACTTTGCATAACAACCTGACAATCGGATCCCAAAGCTACCTGCTCATCATCACTCTCAATCTCTGTTTCTGAGCCGTTACGATAGCTGCTTTTGCTCTCTTCAGCTTCTGAGGTTTGGTAGTCTGGAATCCTTGAGATGGAAGTAAGCGATAGTGGAGAGGATGGCGAACAGGTGGAGCAAGATGAAATGGAGGTATCCAACTGTGAGCTAGCCGAGATGCTACTAGGAAAGACATTCAAGAAGTCAAAGAAACGAGTCCAGGTTCGTCCTTTATTCCATTCAAACAGCCTTGAAAAATGGGCCATGGTGATAGAATGGTCAACCTACCTCTACAATGACAGCCCTTAGTCCTAATAAGCAGCATGTTCAACGCTCAAAGGTGTGTATCTACTACATCTCAGGTTTCCGTTCTTACTTACCAGCTCATTCAGGTAACTGGCACGCGACAATGAACCACGGTCCATTACTTTTTCAAACAGATTTCCAAGGATGAGGCGCCAAAACAAATCAAGAAAGGTCATCAGGAAGGGGACAAATACTACGAGTGCAATCACTGTGATTTCATCTGCCGAGTAGCAAAAACAAGTCACAATAATTACTCTAGCCTGGAATGTCATCTTAGGACGGCTCAAAATCACAGAGGGGCCTATGCCCTTTACCAGAAGTTACAGCTCATGGTGCGGAAGAAAGTAGACATCCCTCAAGAGGATATTGATAAGGCAATGGGACACATTCCTGTCCGTATTCACCCTAGCTCTGCACTTAATGTTCGCTTACCAATTGTAACTTTTATCATAGATTACAGACTCAGATAAAAAGAAGGCAGAGTTACAGGCTATGTCGATTAAGAAGATGATGAACCGACTGATGGAAGAGTACAAGAATCAGGTATGTCCATCCCTGCATGTTGATTCCTCATTTCACTGTGTAAAGACATTCGACCAAAATGTGTTCGATAATCTTCTCATCAAGTACATCGTCAGCACCGACCAGCCCTTTACAACTGTCACCTCTCCTGAGTTCCTTGAACTTCTCCTTTACTTGCATTGGACAGTCCCCATATCCAAGAATCAAGAGTTTCCAGCTCCAATCGACAGTACTGTTGAAGACGAGGACACTTCGCTCACGAGTGGTGACGAGACCATGGAAGTGAATGAAGAAAAGAAAGGGCTCAAACTACCGAGCCGTGAACTGTTAAGAGAAAAGTCATGTCAATGGCAAAGGATGTTAGGCGTCAGTTAGGAGAAATGTTTCAGGTGTGTGGTTTCATCAAGTATGCGGACTCAATTTCACTTTAAAGTCGCAGGCACTGGAAACAAAGATCCACCTTGCTCAAGATTTATGGACATCTGATAACTGTTACTCATTCTTAGCGATCGTTGTGTCATTCATCAGTGATGACTGGATGCTCGAAGAGGTTCTTATCGACTTCCAAGAGATTGAAGTGCACATACAGGAGAAGCCATTGCAGATGCAATTATGAAGACGGTAGATGACTATGGTATTGACAGGCAGATAAGGGTCTCTCTACACTCCCTTTACTGGCAAAGGGCTTAGCTTTCCGAACTCTTACAGCTAGGATGTATCACTGGCGATGGTGCGTCAAATAACATGACCGCTGTGGAACAGATTGAGTCCAGATTGCTAGAGCGTGGCATCCCCTTCAACGCAAAAGAACGCCACATGTTCTGTTCTCCTCACATCATTCATCTTGCAGCTTTGGAGCTTTTGAAAGTTATCGGTGCTTTCCCGGAGAAGGGGAAGGAGGATGAGGGAAAGGAATCGGCAGTCTGGCAGGAGGAAGTTACCCGGAAGATCAAGAGGGAAGGTGGAGAACTGCCATTTGAAGACCATTCATAACTCTCGGATGAAGAACTGAAGATTCTTGTCCTTGATTGCCGCACACGCTGGTCATCAATACACGATATGCTCGCACTCTGCCTTTGTTATCAGGACGCAATAGAGAATTATGTTGACCAGTGTGGCTTGGACCGTCAACGTTTGCGGAAAGCAGCGTGGGACGGAGTTGAAGCGGTTGCAACTTGGCTTGAATCTTTTCGCAACGCCACGATCGAGATGTCAACAACATCCTCTCCATCCTTATCATCGACACTTGGGATGTACGATGGACTTATGGGGGAAATCAAAGAGTTCATCACGACCATGCCAAAAACTAAAACTATTCCGAAGGAATTTAGAGATGGATTGGTGAATGCCCATGTGAAGCTGAGCACCTACAATGCTGTGCTAGACAATTCTCCTTATCCTTTATGGTCTGTCTGTGAGTAGTAAGTCTTGATTGGCACCACTTCAAGTTAACTTCGTTCCGCTTAGTTCTTGACCCTCGTCTCAATCATCACTTCCTTGTGAATCCCATTTTCAACGAGCATAGGGACACGATTGCAGCCAGCAAAGCAGCTTTGATCAAACATTTCAAGGTCAATTATCTTCGAAAAAGCAAACCATCTTCCTCTGACAACTCTCATTCTTCTGCACCATCGCAGCTTGACAGTACAAAAACTGTAGCAACACTCTCATATTCAGCGAAACTTATGCAGAAGGCTAATCAGCGTATGAAGGTGTTTCAAGAAGATGAGGACTTGCAACCAAATATCTGGTTTAGTCTCCCTCCGCTGGACTGGATGGAGGATCCTTTGGAAATCTATCGCACGAGGTTGAAAACGGATTTGAAGGAGTGGTCTCAAATGGCAAGGGATATTCTGTCCATTCCTGGTTTGGACTTCCTTCATTCGTCTCCTTATTCAATTCTGAGGCTGATTATTCATTTTTAGGCTGTTCGGTAGCTGTGGAACGCATCTTCAGCGGAGCATGAGATACAATAGGGATCCGCGGCGCAAGCCTCAAACCGAACACTATTCAGTCTCTCATGGTTCTTAAGGCTCAGCTACAATTGGAGAGAGATCGAAAGGCAAAGAAACTAAAGGCAGATCTGGCTGCCATTGTGAAAGGAACTTCAAGTTGAGCAGGCTGAAAAGTTCTTTATACATACATTCACATCTTGACTTCTCAGCTTCACTCAATGCCCTTTATTTTACATCATCTAGCCTAGTAATGTCAACATTGCATGTTATTACACGACGTGAGGCGTGTGCCGGCTACAAACCCGTTACCGCCACCTTTGACGTGCGACTCAGCAAATGGAACACGTCTCCCCGTACCCGCCCACATTCACTTGATGTGACGAAGCTCACGTCGCCCCTACACATGCCACGCCACGCCACGTTGTGCATCCCAAGTCGCCACGAGGGTTTTGCGAAAGCGGCCGGAGGCCGCAAGCTCAAAATGGTTTTGCGCCTCAGTTTGGTGAGGATCTGGGCAAACTGGTCGCCCCAGGGGTTTGGGCAAGCGGACGGAGGCCGCAAGCGAAAAATAGTTTTGTGCTTCAATTTTGGGAAAATTTGCTGCCAAAAAGCAGGTCAGAACTGGTCGACCAGTTTTATTGCCGACAACTCCGACCTTGGGCGACAGGTCTGCTAGGATCTGCGCACAAAACTGGTCGACCTGTTTTGGCCGACCAGTTTTGGAGCAGTTTTTTAACGCCGACATCGCCGACCCTGGGGCCTTCCCAAAATACATCCCAAAAGTGCTCGTTCTCAAAAGCCAGAAATATATTGGACACCGCTACTAGTTGCTCCAGTTTGCCATTCTCTCTGCTTGCGATGCGGCACCTTTGAATTTAGAACCCTTGCGTTTGCGGGTGCTTTGCCATCCTTACCTCTAAAAGCCATGCGTTCTTGGCATGAGTCATAAAACGCACTTTTGAGCGTTCATACCTGCCTCAGCAGGCACATTGAAATGAAATGAATTACACCACCTTACTGCATATGCTTGCGCCTTTCTGAAGCCGCGAGAAAATTTTGTTCTGAAGGGGGTTAAAAAAAATCGTATCATACTGGACTCGAACCCACACAAGCGAGTGGGTTGGGGGCCTGAGGGACGAAGGCCTCAGACACACTTGTAACTATCTATTTTCCAAGGGGGCGCCTGTATTAGCTGGCTACAAAGCCCATGAACATCAATTCATTTAGATTCATTCCCATACACCCAAACCCCCCAACGTCTCGAGAGTCACTTCTTTACCACTTTCTTTACTGATGGTGCGGTTGGCGTCGTCAATATCCTCTTGGAGCCACCCTCCAAAGAACAAAATGACCCGTAAATACGGGGAATACATACTTTTGTCAATCCCTCGTTCACCAAAGAACCAGGAGACAAATTCTAGGAAGCCGTAGCAGTCCACGACACAGTACCAAACGTCTATCGTCAATATGGCGGTTGCATTTTTGAGCGTACGGAAGAGGTGGGGGTAAACGAGGTTTGAGGTCTCTTCGCTACCATCGAGGTAGAGCTTCGTGAGGAATGCGAGGTGCAATACATCCAGCGGAGTGGGTAGAATGGTGGTTTGTCCGTCTGGAGAGAAGGGGAGGAGGTAGAGTCGGAGGTATGTCAGGTCGGGTGGCAGGGGGTTCAAGTTGGTTGAAATGGAGGGAGGGAGGGGACACACATGGAAGAGCTCCAAGCGCTGGAGGCTGGAGGGGAATGAGAGATTTGGGGATGAGTACAGCGGATATTTGTGAAGTCGCAAATATTCTAGGCCAACAAAAAGTTGAAGTCCGCCTGACGTCGGAGGGGCTGAGTCAGAGGAGATTCCAGAACAGTCTTCCACATCCCAAGCTACGAGCTTTTTTATCCTTCCACCCTTCCTCCTCATAAAATCCTCCACAAAAGTCTTTTGCCACTTTCTCACAGGTGTCCCCTCCTTCCGTTCAAATCTCACCTGTTCCAAGCAAGTCAAGCCTTCAATTACTTCCAGTGCCACCTTCGCCTCTTCATCATTCCAAACTGGGCTCAAGTCCACATCTCTGACATTGGGTGAGCCAATAATAACCTCCTTCAGCATATCAATGCTGATGTACTCGTCGATTTCCAGCATCCTCCACAGACGCCCCGCATGAGGATAGCTCTTCAAGCGATCATATTTATCCCTTGCTGAACGAGGCTCATTCGAATGTGGAACTGAAATGGACTGCCAAAGCTGGCAGACGTTGGCGAGGATTCTATCTGCGACGTTCATTTCTCCTGTGAGAAGAAGTACGAAATCGAAAATGATTGCAAGTAATTCGTTGGGCAAGCGGGAGATGGGGTAAGCTCCCAAAGATGGGGCAGGAGGAAGGGAGAGCTGGATGATGCTTGTCTCGCCCAAGGGGAGTGATTTGGATTGGGGATCGTCAAGACCGATGGAAGTGAAGCATTGTTCCTCTTGTGAGTATTGCGCGACTGGGACAAAGATTCCCCGATTGCGGCACGTCGGAAAGAGGCGAAAGGTGCGAATGAAGATCTCAGTGTCTCTTGTTGTGTGGTTGCTGAAAAGCGTGGGTCCTAACACCTCCACTGAGATCTCGTTCGAGAAGGCGATGTTGGATGTGACTTTGAAATTGATGCAAAGGTCAACAGTATCGTCGTCGAGCTCATTCCCAAGGAATTCAAGTGCGAAGTAAGCCAACTGCGACAAAAGAACGTCTGGTTGAGAGAAACTAGGCAAGACAAAGGTGACCCTGAGCGTGTGGACTGAAGGAGGTATGCGAGCTAGGAAGGATGGTAGGATGGAGAGGTGGAATGAATCACTCCTAGATCGGAAAGGGGCTATGCTAAACATATTCATCAAAAAGGATGTGTTGGGGGCTGTCTGCGATGTTGCATTACTCGTATCGACTAGCTCGACTACGCTGGAAGAGCTAGGTTGATTGGGTAGAGTCTGTTCGGAGTGATAGCTCTGACGGCGCGGATTTCGCATCAGCCCTGTTAGAGACACCCCGCCGCTTACATGAGCAAAGACACCTCAGGAAAAGTAAGGCGTACCATTTACAGGACACATTGACGATTCTGAAAAGTCTGTAGAAGGAGCAACTGCCGACGAGGTCCAAATGGTGAAAGCAAGGGGGGCCGGAGTGGAGGTGGAAACGCCAAGCCTTGAAAAGCAAGACTTGTGAAACAGGTGAGAACCGTCAGGGCAAGCAACGTAGCAAGGTCGGAGTTGGTCGGCAATAAAACTGGTCGACCAGTTCTGACCTGCTTTTTGGCAGCAAATTTTCCCAAAATTGAAGCGCAAAACTATTTTTCGCTTGCGGCCTCCGTCCGCTTGCCAAACCCCTGGGGGCGACCAGTATGCCGTCTGCTGCCATCGCTACTACATAGCCAGCTCTCTTCTTCAAGAGCATCAATACTGCATCGATATTTTGACTTCTTTGTACCACCGTCACTGCTTTCGGTCACCCTTGCGAACATAACGAGCTTTGACAGTACCCGACAGCAGGGAAGTGGGGCCAAGCAATCAAGCCAGTCTTCATTGTTCTCGAACATTTGTAGGTAGTCATCCAGTCCGAAGGGAAGAGGGAATGAAGTGTTTTGATGAGATTTGTGTTTTGATGAGATTTGGTTGTCATCAGTTTTGTCCTCCCACCACAAGATTCACAACAATGAGCTCTCGAGCTCCGACTCCTCCACAATCGAGTCTAGTGCCCACTTCAAATCAACTAAAAGTAACGCCCCGACGTACCACCAGCCGCTCCAGCTTTCACAGTCAAGCTTCGCAGAGTGAAGGGGCGGATGAAGCGAAACTTTCTGCCGCTCGAGAAATGAAGGGACGCTTTGTCTACATGGATGTCGTGGCATTCTTGGACTTGTTACCGCCTGGTCCTGTCATGCCCGTACCGACAGTACCTCCAACCCTCTCCGACAATGAGAATTTCGAACATTATATCCCTTTTGTGAGTGTTGTTCCGTTATCACGACTCAGTAATCATGCGCATTTTCTTAGATCGACTATATGTCTTCATTCGTGGGGGATTGGAAACTAGCGAACACGAGCCAGTCCAACGATGGCCGGTGCTTTGCCCCAGTGTTTGGGTCTGATCGTGGTAAACCGGATGTCACTCTTTACCATCCGTCGTCTGAAATCGAGCAGAGTGAAGAGGGTACCAAGGGTTACAAAGCCGACATGGTACGGGCAGAATTGTTTGGAGAATTCAAAGTCAAAAAGGAAAGCGATCCTTTAGAAGACACAGTTGAAGAGGGAACTGGCGCCAGAGGCATCGTAGAGACGGAGAGCCGGACAGGACAGAAGACACGCGGCCAGATCATCATCTACAGCACGATGATTCTGTCGAGTCAACAACGAACTCGTGTTTTCTCGTTTTACGTGCGAGGTCACCACGCGAGATTGATCTGCCACTCACGAGCTGGCTTCCGAGTTACGCATTCTTTCGATTACTCAAAGGATCCCTACCTTCAAGAGTTCTTCTGGAGATATACAAACTCCAACCGAGAGGCTCGTGGACACGACGTGACCTTCGTCCCAACCCCAACCGGTGAAGCGTCCGACCGCGCTCGAGAAGTGTTGAAGCTCAGCCCGAATGCACCTCTCTTTACGGTTTCAGTCGGAATGACAGGTGCAAATGCTAGACAGTTTTACGTTTCGACACCGTTTACGTACCGACATAACGTCCCAGTCGGTCGCGGAACGAGATGCTTTCGTGCATTTGATCCAGAAGGAGCTACTGACGAAGAACAGCGAGTTTTCTTGAAAGATACGTGGCGCAACGTCGGATACGCTAAGGCGGAAGGAGAAATCTACGAGCTGTTGAAAGAGAAAGGAGTACCGCACGTTCTGAAACCCGTCGCTCATGGTGATGTCCCTGGAATGCTGCAGCTCGCTTCTGCAGGGGAGAAATCTCTCCGTCACTATCGATTGGTTTTGGACAAGGTCGTCCGTCCGCTGTGGGAGTTCACATCAATGAAATGCTTGGTTCAAGCTCTCGCTGATGCTCTCGAAGGTATGAAAATTTCTTGAAAACGCCAAGCTCTCATAGATCTGGCTGCTTTAGCTCATCAGAAAGCTTTCGATTCTTCCGGTGGTCAAGCTTCGATCCTTCATAGAGATATATCTGAAGGCAACATTCTTTTTGACGACAACGGACGCGGTTTCCTTTGTGACTGGGAGTTGGCTAGGGTGGGGGAAGACACATCTGAGGCGAGTGAGCGAACAGTAAGTGTGGGTTGTTCAGTGCGAATGCCATTACTGACGGGTTGATAGGGAACGGAGGAGTTTATGTCCCTGCGTCTCCTAGAGAGCATGGCGCATGATTCGCCGATACAGCATGAAGTACAGGACGACATGGAGTCCATCATCTATGTTCTTCTATGGACCACAGCATCGTATGCGCCTAGCGCCATGACCCCCGAGGAACGCGGACGATTCCTCTCCAACTTTGATAGAGTGCCGTTCCACGAACTTTCTGCCTCGATCAAGGCTAGAAAGTCAGTGATTGGATCACAAAGGACCGTGGACGATCTCGAACTCACGACTGTGCTGGCATTCAAGGACATCCTAGAGGAAGTGATGACTGCCTTAAGACAATCCGTTCTTGGATTGAGTAGGGAGAAGAAGGAGAACATCAGGTTGAGGTTGAAATTGGAGACGAAGTGGCCGTTTACAGAGGAAGAAGTCGAGGCTGTGGCTGTTCGCGAGGAAAAGAGGCTACGCGCTCAGATGGTGACGCACGACTGCTTACGAGAGATATTGCAGCGCTCGCTTCTGTCAGGAGACTGGGGAGATGAGAAGGATGAGGCTTGCGATCACGAGGTTAGGCGTCCTGGTCAGAAGATACAAAAGAGGAAGGGAAAGGAGTTACCATCCAGTCAAGCTTCCAAAAAATCGAGAGGGCCCGGATGTGGGAGCATTGTGAAGGTAGCTAAAGGGCTTTCAGAGTAATTTATGTTCAAAAAATGATCCCTCCATTTGTCACAATTGTGATGCGCTCCACAGACTTAACAGTTATACTTCCTTTGTGAAGGTTTGCGAACTTCTTTCCCGTTCACTTACAGCCGGATTGAACACTGGTTAGGTCTTACGATCAGTCCCTGGCCGTCTTGAGACCCATCTTTCCGACAGTGACCTGCCACTGTCACTGCATCATGTCATCTTCCTCTTACAGCACATCTCTACCGTCATCCTCAACCATCTTACCTACAAAATACTGCTTGTACTCCACTACGGACTTCTAGGAACTCTTAACCGAAGATATCAAAAATACCCAAGCGACTGAAGGGGTCGGTTAAAACATTCGAATATGCACTTGAATCAGGACCTTTCCAACAACCTCTTCCTATCGGAGTGGAAGTAACACAAGGCGAAATACCGCTGACAGAGCCTACTTCTGCTGCTCCAGTGCCACTTTCTGATTACCCCCTTCAACAGCAACTCACTTACCCCATTCAGTCTCCATATAACTTCCCTGCCAACCCGCCACACCCTATCCCACTGAACCCCAATCAGCAGCAGTTCGCATGTCGTCCTTCAGACGACGATCTCTCTCCTGCTGTGCAGGTGCAGTCACCATACGGCCACTCTGCTGTCACATACGATGATGCTGCACCTACACTTCCAGAGTACAAACCGGAACCTTTTCCTCACTATATGTCGAGATGCAATCGCAGTACTTTGCATCCGTTGCTCTTCTATGAATGGACTGCTGCCGTGCCTGCTCGAAGGTATTACGGTCTCCTGTTTCATTCTAGAGCTTCAAAGTTAGTCGATGCTGCAGTTGATTTACTTGTCGTTAGGGTACATTCTTTTTCTTTTTTGTGTCTCTTCAAAGTTCCCACATTTCACTTTGGAATGCTTCAGCTCTTGAGACTGGGACGGTAGCGTACAAACCCTATTTTTATTTTTAATACTTCATGTTGATCTCGGTTCATCCTGCCATCTCAGTTGAGTGGCAATTACTTGTTCTAGAATATTCTTACTTGGTCTCGTGTTTTCTGGTTTCTCACTATCTTACTTTTTCTTGAATGTTCTAGAATAATGTTTCTACAAGTATACAAAGGCTCAAAAAGGCGAAATAATAATCAGTGCAATTCCACAATCTCAACACTTCAATAACCATTTGATATGCTACAGGGGTAAAATCCTGAGAATATGGAAGAACATAGTGTGAAATTTATCGATCAAGTGATTTACATTTCAACACTTTATAGCTTCGAGGAGAGGAGACCGTAGGAACTACCGCCACTACAAGCGAAAGGCAAGTAAAGGAGGAGGAGGATGCATGAAATAACGAAGCTGAAAGACAAGAAGATTCTGGACTTTGGCAAGAATGTGCGAATATGGGCAGCGAAGTTCGTATCCAGCTGTGAAGCATGTGAAGATTGGCAGACAGGCAAACGAGGTCATCATGCAATTCGCCGAAAGAAGAGTAAGAGAACAACGAGAAACCGCAGAAGTGAAAAGCGTGATGGTCACTCGCATGTTTCAGGGAGGCGAAGGCTCGTGAGCAGCAGCGCTGGTTTGCAGACTCAGATTTGCTACACGGTTTGAACCGGCTGCGGGCGTTCGACAAGGGAGTCCAAATATGATGGGTACTGTCCAACTGACGCGGTCAGCATAACCAAAGAGATGATGAGGTGACAACAAGAAGCGAACGGAATACCGAGTGTTTGGCAGAACGGTCCAATGGGTAACATACTGCGACATGTACATGGAAGCAATCATCATCTCATCCCAGAAAAGAGAAAGGAAGTATGGAGGGAAGAAATTGGCAAAGGAAACGCCAGCAGGAGCTTGTAATCGACTGTTGCAACGAAAGTCCCGTCCAACAAACGATCTGTATCCCCAATATGAGATACGAACCTGTGTCATCAGCAAATTCCCTGGCGCTATAGCGTCTATCCTAGGAACACCATATAGACCGTTCCTAGCAGCTCCTAGCAGCCCCTATGGACCTTTGGGACCCTATGGCAAACTTCTAAAACCGACCTTCCACAAACTTTAACACCACCCATGACTCCAGAGTGACTCACCGCATTTCCCAATTATTGCCTAAGGGGTCAAAGCGGATTAGGGGCTCTTCGCTCGTCCAAATTTTTTTACAAGTTCATCCAGTGTGAATCTCAATCACCTCATTCTCAAGATCTGCCTGCATTCTGCCTGCACAGATTTCCTCAAACTGTCTCCACTCTCCCTTCCTACGAGCCTTCTCCCCGCCTCCAACCCTCCCAGACATGATGTCCTCCAAGCTACTGGCCACGTCACCCACCCATCTCGTGCTCTGACCCGGTGTCTCAATGGCAACAAAGACAGGAGTCTCGGTCAATCTGAAGGGAGCTGGATTATGTAGAGTGATAAGAGCGGTGATATTACTGAGAAGGGTAAGTGGTTGATTTCTTCGGCATACCGTCATGGGTGGGATTTGTCATGCTCTCAATCAATCCTGCACTGATACTTCGTTTAGCTCACATCTCCTGCCCATCCTCCCCATAACGGCACCTCAATTATCTGCAGTATTCTTGTTGCACAACTACCCTATCGCAGCTTACGACTCGCCAGTTCCTCACTTGGATTCATAGTATTGTTCTGTCTCACATCATGAGGTGAAGGACTGGTCGGCTTTCACTTGTCTATTTTGAGTTGAATGTGCACAGGTCAGGAAGGACTCCAGGGAATCAACAGATGGTCATTGAGCGAATTTAACTGTTCAAGCGGCTGTCATGGAGTTGGGTATGCTCATCATACTATTGGTGGTCCTAATGTGAGTTCTATCTACATCCCTCTTAACTCACATTTACCTCTAAGCGATGACGGTCTCTTAGGCATTAAAGTGGTCATTTGTAGGCTCGTTAGCAGTGATTGGATGTGATAAGACAGAGCAGACAAGTGATCCGGTTCCTACAGCACATGATAGTGTATGCTATAGTAGTTTTGCTGATTAATATAGTGGGGTTTATTGCATTATATATATGTCACAAAGCATGGGAAGGCAGCCTACAAACGAAATGAGAGAGCAAACAAGGTGACTCACCCATTGCGTGATGGCCCCATAGCGCGATAGCAGCACTCCTAGCTGTCTAGGATAGAGCCCAGGTGACAAAAACCCTATGAGCTTCTATGAGCTATCATAGCGCCTATAGCTCCATAGACGACCATCCGAAAAGTGCTGATGGTACCAGACAGCATAAGCGGAAGCAGGTATACACGGGGAGATCTAGCGCCGCTAATATTGGACTGGTAGGCTGAAAAATGAACGTTTTGCATCTGTATTGTTGGGCAGCATCTTTTCATCTGGAGGCCGAACGAGAGAGAATAACCTTTCGTACGAGAGAAATAACCTTTCATACCGGAGAAATAAACTTTCGTATGAAAGAAATAACATTTCATATGAGAGGGTCAAACCGTCGTACGAGACGCCATAACCTTTCGTACGAGAAAACATAACCTTTCATATAAAAAAATATAACCTTTCGCACGGTCTGAAAGGGCATTTAACAAGCTTAGCACTTCATTATTATTTATGACGAAGATTGCGAAGCTACAAGGAGCTGAGCAGGATGGGAAATGATCGGGATACGAATCCGGCGTCAGGGGACGGATCAAGGAGACGCTCCTCGTACAAAAGTGTAACTTTCTGCGGGACAGCGTAAGATCACGATGCCTGTGTAGCTCGTACGAAATGATCACGGCGAAATGATTCGGAAAATACGATATCCTCTCGGCCGAAAGGATCAGGAAACTATCCTCTTGTGCGAAAGGATCGGGAAAGCGATCAAATCTCTGCCCTACTTAAGGTAGTATGTCTTCGCTTTCTCTCTCTCAGCAATCACCGTTGACTGGATAACCATCATCGTGTGACTCCTACATTCCCTCAGTTCGCCCGCTGTGAACAGACGCGGCCAGTTTTTTGAAGACACTGGTTTTCCGGAGTTGGAAAGAACCTAGGAGAGGCAGGTAAACTTGAGATAAAACCAGGCAAAGGAGCGGGATGATCACGTCTGGTTTTTTACCGGTGAAGAAGCAGGTCTTTTACTGGAGAGCTGGTTATTGAAGCAACTTGCAGTTTCAGTGAATCTGCTGGACACTTTGCAACCCTCTGCACCTAGACCAACGACAACCATTGCCCATGCCACTGGTCGCTCACTTAGCATGACTCGCCATGACTCCTATATGGACAAATGATTTGCTTCCGTATGGGAGTCATGTTTCCCAATCAGTAAACTTGTTAAACACCTATATGAGTGCCTCCATTTGCACAGGATCAAAATGTACTCACAGCAACACAAGTTGCGCTTCTAGTGAGCTCCTTACGCTTCCATCCATCATATCAATCACAAGTTGTGATGATGCTCGCCTCTTGCATCGGAGAGGCAAGTACGAGTGCAGCTGTTTGAATATTGACTACTTTGCTTCCTCTCGATTGAGATCAGATACACGTACCTCAGCCAGATCCCAAGCTTGGCATCTTCAGCATATGCCTTCTCCCACTCATCCGCCTTGTGCCGCCACTTGAGGAGATTCGTCACTTCCCTGGGATCGAAAGGGACCATGAGGCTGTTCTTGGGACTACTGGGGATGGAGACCGTTTTCTTGCTCGAGGAGTGGACAAGACGGGGCCGTGATGGATGGGAGAGAGCAAAGATCCCCTGAGGCTGGAAACACAAATGCGGAAAGAGAAATGGTTGCAGCATTGCCCTGCACTTCCTGGAGAGCGAAATATTGGTGCGTGGTGCGTTGATGTCCAGGTGAGGCTTTTCGGATACTGCCTAAGTTTGACCTCAGTAGGCACTACATTTGCAGCTCCAAAGCAGACCTTTTTCACCTTGTTAAGACGCAGTACCTCGGCAGTGCTCCAAGCATTGAATTATTGGTGCGCAAAGCAGCCATTTGGTAGTGTTCTGATTTCAGCGAAAATCCAACTGCTTGCAAATTGGGCGTGTAAAGAGATCGAGTGAGCACGGCCATTGCCCACATCGCACTAGTGCTGAAATGGGTATTCAGGCACTTGAACTGCATCCGCCAGTCGTTCTTTCATGTCGCTCGCTCCCTTCACACTGACACCTTCTCTTTCCTTTCGCACAGTAATCATTCCTCACTCATGCCACATTCAACATACCCTCTTCTTCAATCTAGGCATGGAAATTTGGTACAAAGAGGAGTGTGGAAATGGAATCAAGGTGGATATGTTGGCAGATGTATGCAAAAAGGATTATTTGATAGTCAATCTATTCATTGCTTCGGCACACAATAAAAACATGAACTCATGTGAGCAGCTCAATCATCAACTGGCTCCCAATCTGCAAGCAGGGTCATATGCTTCCAAGCAATGCCGTATCTCTGCTGCCTTACAGTCTGCCGTGTGTCCTCCCAATCTTCATCGAACTGGCTGCTCCATTCTTCCATATCATCTTCTTCTCCTTCGAACTCAGCGCTTGCTTCTAACAGCTGCTCATCGATAGGAAAGATAGAAATAAGACCTTTAATTGTACCAATGTCAATGAATCGATTATACCCAGGCATCTCATCGGAAAAGCGGCAGGAAAGATTGGCTCGCTCAACCTCTCCTCTCAGATCATCTGCAACTGTAACATATGCGAGCTGGAAGAAGTCGTCCTTGAACCGACAAGTGAGGTAGAATTGCACGACACCAAAATATGTATGCAGTTCACTGCTTTTCCTGTCTGGATTAGTGAACTGATCGGTTTCACGATATCAGAACCAGTTGTGCTGAGACAACAGTCACTCACTGCGATGCAAGTTGCACTTCTAGTGAGCTCCTTTCGCTTCCATCCAGACTCCACCCACATAGAGCGAATGGTTTGTTCATTTTTCATCAACTTGAGGTTTCCCCATCTAACAATCTCCCTCAGTTTGCCGAATGATACTTCAGTTTCCTCAAAAGATGACTTAGTTGAGTCGACTGACATGTTAGAGCAAGTGCTGTCTTCGGTGTCGCTACATGAAGATACATTCGAGCCGAGATCTTCGTCAACAAGGCCAACAAAATCTTGCCTGTTGTACTGCCAGTAAATGAACCGGACTCTCGAATTGAGTTATCCAAAGATGGGCTTGGTTCTCTCTTGACAGTTAAAAAGCGAGAGTCATCGAAATTGCTCTTCTCAAAGGCAACACGAGATGTGATAGCTCTCTTTGGATAGGACAAAGCCAGCTGATGATGTTTACTCGTTCCCGATGAAGCATGAGGCGCGCTAAATTGGCTGTATACTGAGTGACATTTTGAAGACATTGAACCATTTGACCAATCAAGCATTTCATTGGATACTGCCAATACACCCAGACAGGACCCATTTGCAAAATACAGTCATAGACATGTAAGAGGCGATGGAGAGCCATGCGACACATCTTGATGCGCTTGATCTTCCGCTGATAATATAGTTGCATGAACTCGTCATGAAACTCCTCAAAGAGGCGCTTCATCTCAAGCAACTTCTGGCGAGTAATCTATCTCTGGCAGGCAAGTGTTACGGCTTTGACAAACTTAAGCCAGTGATCCAGATATTTCGGGGGCAAGAAATAACGCAAAAATTGGCAAGACCAGACAAAGCACCATTGCGCCCAATCCTTATTCTTGTAGGAAGTCCAAGAAGTATGAATATTGCCTGGACGTTCCCCAAATGCTGCTGGCCAAAAGCGAGAGGCATTCTCCATTAATATGCCTATGCAGAGACTGTCAGATTCATATATTATAACGACAGATGAACACCTACCAATCTTCTCCCAGCTTTCGTCAGGGATAACAAGGTCTTCAGTGCCATTCAAACCCATCTGGTCATCACCGCACCAAATTTTGAACATAAAAAGTGTGACAAGTTGAAAAACAGGTGCATGGCATCGATTGGAAAGAAATAAGGCCAGGTAAAAGTATCGAAACTTGCAAAAGGAGTTTTTCGTACAATTCCAAACTTGGTGGTAAGCTTTGTTGTCTCCTCTGGAGATTTCGCCAGTAACAGTTGTGTCATTTCTCGCCCGTAGGTATTGTCTGTACGCAAAGGAGGTGGTGAATCTCGTGAATACTGCTGTCGACGAATCTTTTTCTTCCTTCGCCTCGTTGTCCCAAATTCAAAGTCATTGATAGGATTTTCAAAAGCGTAGTAGTAACCACTCTTTCCGTAATAACCAATAAGGTAGCAAAAGCTACAACCACACCTGCCTCGTGGTCCCACTGTACAAGCGAATTTTGAGCTTCCCTGCATATCAGCAGCTCCTAAGAGAAGGTATACATGACAGCTAAACCATTCTCTCTTCTTCTCGTCCCAGATACGAACACCTTCCGTCTCAAGCTTTCTTAATTCTTCCAATGGCTCCTGAAGAAAAGTAAAGATATCCTTGGGGTTATTCGGCGCAGGAATAATGGAGACAAGAATCATGTTGTGCTTCTTAACTTGCTCTTCAGGAGACAAGTTCAAATTCAACAACATGACAAGCCAAGCATCAGAATGCTTGTCACGAAAGATTTGAGCTCCATCAGACGAGAAAAGCAAGGCAACATCTCGGTCATCTGTGAAAAGCCTTTCAAGTAGCCTCTTGTAATTTACGGAATCAATGTAGTCCTCAATAGGTTTATCGGCATTTGATCGCATTGCTGCAGTTGCCCTCACACAATACAGCATGGCTTCTGTGTGAAATGTAGCACGGTACATTGCTTGAATACGAGGAGCGACAGGAAGCCAAATAAAGGTCTTGCGAGGAAGTTTCTTTCCATTCGCCAAATGTCGTTCATCATATCTTGTTTCACCACAATGAGGTAGGATAGAGCCCAGGTGACAAAAACCCTATGAGCTCCTATGAGCTATCATAGCGCCTATAGCTCCATAGACGACCATCCGAAAAGTGCTGATGTACTCAATCCATCTTCTGGAGAAAAGGCAAGATTCATGGTAAAGATTGTTATGCCTAATATACATGTAATTGATTCCTTCACTAGTAAAACAA
>MU271833.1:0-20515 GCA_021432655.1 Atractiella rhizophila
TCAAGGAAATCGCGACAAAGGGGAAGGAGCAAGAGCCCAGAGAGAGGGAAGGATCTGATTGATCGGATTGGTTGATAATACACTCGATGATTACACGCGGTTTGTTTATGTGAAAAAGACTACAAGGTTGATGTGGAATTTATTATTCTTACTCCCAACGGGACGATGGCGCAAGTGGATCTTCTTGTATCTACCGGATAATGTGCCCGGTGACTCGCAGTGATGAGTCGGACGCCTTCGCTGTTGTACAGCCATTGTGAAGAAGCTGTATAAGAGGGAACGTTGGATTGGGTTCGACTACCCAGGACTATCGCCTGGTAGTAGTCAGTACATTTCCCTCTTGATTTCCAGGACGGTCTGTTGACTAGTCTCTTAGTATTACAAGCCCGTAGCTCGTAGCTCGAGGAACTTGTTTGGGACCTCACTTTCCAGTGCATTGTAAAGCGAACGCTCACATTTCAACCAAGGTTTGCCGTTTCAGGCCATAACTGCTCCCTAGTTCTAAGTGATTTGACGACGTTTTGCCCTGATGTTTGCCAGGTAGCCAGCTAGACGATTCGAATATGCACACAGGACGAACTTTGGACGGTTCGGCGGAAGATCTTTGGACTCCAGCCACGCGCAAGGTTGACTTCAGCGATGAAGCGCCAATTGTGACCGTTAGCACTCTGTTACGACATGCCTTCTTGGTCAACCCCTCCTCCACATCTTCCGAAACGCTGCTGGATTACGTTCGTGCCGCCTCCCACCTCTCCCCTTCGGAACGAGAGGCTGCAGAAGTCGTCGCTTCCACGGAGGATTTGCAGACAGAGTGGCGTAAGGAGGGATACGAGATGTGGAAACATGTCTTCAATGACGTCGCTGGATTCTTGAGCGAAGTCGGCGGCGACACTGGCCATTTTCACGCTGAAATGGACGACGCGCTGGAAACCCTTCCGTTGAGGTTCGGTGAACCCATCGAAAAGACATGGGAGGAAAAGGTACTTGTTATCCCTGCGTTTTTGGGGAAAGATGTGACTGTCAAGATCCTCAAAGAAGAAGGAAAGGATGCGGAATGGGGCAAGTTTGGGAAAGAAGATCTAAAGACGATCCTTTATTTTCGAAATGGCGTGAAGGTCGTTTTCGAGGCGGTAGTGGACTCAGATGTGGAAGAAGGAAACAAGATGGAGGGATTAGCCGCTTTGTTGATACTGGGGAAACTGTGTAGACATGGAGAAGGAGCTGCCGAAATTTCTGAAAGCGGTACTGAACCAGGGTCTCAAACGGGATAATTACTGTGACCGAACCTCGTTTGTCGTCTTCCTATTATAATTCTTACCCCAAATATTGACGTTGGCATAGCGAAAAGAGATTCAATCATGCGAGCAGATTCGAGTCCTGTATTATTGTAAACTGGAAGCTGACTAGTTCCAAAGCTTCACTTATGCTACTTCTACCTTTCTACATTGTTCACGATCTACTGTACTAGTGTCAGACTGTACATGAGTTAAGGGAGAGCAATCACTGTTGTTATGAGCCACCCCAATGGCGATTCATGTGGTGCACAAGACGCTTCACAGAATGAGCATTCCGTGAGATAATGATAATTCTGCAGCATGTTCTGCAGCATGTGCACACCGAACATCTCCACCAGGAGCATCAAGCGAAGATGCTTCAATACTAGTATTCATCTCCTCACTATGCGTTAGTTCTCTGCCCCAAGTCATGCTAGTGACGTACAGCTCTGTCGACCGTCCCACCAGTGCAGCCGCGAGTGGACAGCCGAGTGGCCCAACGCGTTCACATTACCGCTCTCCCGCAAACACTTTGTTCTGACTTTCGGCTATTCCGTGCTGCAGATTCTGAAGAATACATAACGCAGGCATGACATTATCTCGTCTTTTCTCTTCATATGTAACAATCATTGATCTATGGCCCACAGTCTGACGTACTCTTTCAGAACTTGAAATGATTGAGCAGCAAGCATCCGCATCCATATCATACTTGCCCTCGCAAGATCCAGAGTTGACCGCCCTGGCTAACCTCATCACCCCTTCAGAACGGAGTACTTCACTCAACATTTCTATTCTTCCCTCGTTCTTATCTCGGCTACCTCTGTCGGTTAGCAAGCTTCAGATTACCTTTGTTTTACCTCTTGCATTCGCGGACGAGACTCCTGCAGAGGTGTCGTCGAAATTGTCCTCTTTCTCACTTGATTGTCTCGAAGCTGCAGCAGAAAATGGCAAAAGTACTGGTGTTGCGAATCTACGCGTTGCATTCGACTGGAAAAATATCACCGTAACCTCTGGGGAAGTCGACAGGCAGGCATCCGACGTTTCAAATGAGCTTCCCCCAGACGCCGAGCCGTTCAGTCGCACATTTCCTGTCCTCCCGGAAAATCGCGCTGTTGCCCTCGTCACACCCGTTGCATTGCTATACCCAAGAGACGATCGGCGCTTCGAGCGTATCAGTGATGACAATTCATCAACCGTCCCATCCCTCAGTCAAAACGCCGCGACCTTTATTCAGCTCTCGTGCTCCCCAAGCTGCGGGGTTGCCCCATGCTCTATATCGCGCCTCCCAATCGAACTTCTAACCCTCATATTTGATTTCCTCGCCGCGAGTGAAGTCGGCGATTATTACCATACAGCTTCAAAGCTCCGTGACGTCTGTCTGCTTTGGAGACCTGTTTCAGCTGCTTATTGGAAAGAACCTACCTCAGCGAAAACCAAGCTTGCTCGCTTGAAACTCTACCCTGGCGCGGGTCGGCAATGGAGACAACTCCGGTTTGGGCAAGATATCAGTATTCGGATGGTGAAAGAGGTCATCGAAGGCTCACCGAATGTTACGGAAGTCTGGCTGGATGCGTTTTGGAACGAAGAGGAAGTGAAGCTTGTGTTGAATGCACTTGAAGGTTTGACATGGTTGGAGACGGTGACCTTTGGCGATAGGGGTTCTAGAATGTGGACGAAGGAGGAGGTGGAGCACTTTGTGCAGAGGATGAGCGGTAGGATCAGATGGCTCAGCGCTTACTCCGTGGAAGACTCTTCCTCTTCCTCTGTCAGCCCTACAGCATCAGGCCTTCAATTACCCCCTGGATTCACGTCCCTCACGCTTCACGGGTACCCGCCGCTCCCATCTATTTCCCTCCCACGCTCCCTCCTGCACCTGAATCTATCCCATTCATGTCCCCTCCCTCGGTCCCTCTCAAGCTTCCCTCTCCCGCCCCTTCTCGAGGATCTCGAACTCAAGCTCACACCTTACTCTGTCGATGGCAGTATCTCCGTTCTGACTACTCCGCTCGACATTTCACAACTCACACAGCTTACCTTACTTTGCCTTGATGGTGGCGCGGAAACATCCAACCTTGTTTCCCCTAAGTTCTTCAGCACTCTCAAAAATGCAGTAATGATAAAGAGTATCGAACTTGCGTATTGTGTGGTGGAGTGGTTCGGTTTTCCAGAATTCGTCTGCTGGTTCTTTGGGCTTCGCGGCGCGAACAAAGAACAGGATACTACAGCTAAAGAGGAGAAAAGGACGAAAGGACGCAAACTGAGTGTTCTATTGTTTTTTGGAGAGTGGAACGAGGAGCATATTGGGATTGCTAGGAGGACGATGAGGCAGTGTGGAGTGAGTGAGCGGGATGTAAGGTCGAAAGTTTGGGAAGAGTGCAGGGAGGACTGATGTGGAAGTCAAAGTCCGATTTTCACCTTTGGTCTGACAGCGTGACATGAAGGTGGTCTCATCCTATACTCCAGGCTACTCCAAAACAATTGGACGCAGTGCCTGTGGCCTGACGGAATTGCATCGCGGTCTGCTACGCCACGCCAGCTTTCCCAATTCCAATTTGTGAATAGCTTTGATGCACTGGATCAATGCCTTTATACGTCATGGATTGAAGGAATATTTTTGGGACAATGTTATGTTATGGTGTGTTTAGTTTCATGAATATGAGTACATGTGTGCATATACCCATGCGACACATCATTTATGCACGCAATTTATGCCATTAGACTGACAACAGCCACAGGAACATACTGCGATTTCTTCCTGCGACGACCTTTAGTAAATGTTATTGCTACGCTGTAAAAGAGGAAGAACGCACCTTTGCCTGCTCGATATGAAAGGCTTCCACTACTCGACGAATTATTACAGCTTCAGAGTTTGTTATTTAAATATGCAAACGCCACTTGACATCATCTATATTCATATCAGAGACTCTTCCTCCCTGGAGGTCATCTTCCCAGTCCTCTTCCGTACGCGGTGTTGTCAGATAAAATGAGCTTCAAGTTCTGGTCGTCTTCCCTCATCCTCGAACTCTTTATCAACTCCTCTGAGTTCCAGTACTTCACCTAAGATCCTGCCAAATCCTATCCCCATGATCCAATTCTCCCCCCATGTAAACTCGCTTCCCCTTGCCGCCCTCTCCTGCTGTAACGCCTTCTTCCTTCTCCTCCGCTTCCCATCCCTGCGAGCAAGAAGAAGGGGAGCGTTGCCAAATGTTCGCATCATGACAACCCTGGCAGTAGGTTTCCAGTTGGTGTTTAGCAGATCATTTTTCTTCTCGCGTTTCTGCTCGTGCTCGTGCTATTCCGATTCCACTTCCTCCCAACCCACGGTGACACTAATTTCGATGATGGCTGCACCGTTTGCACAACTTTCACCGTGAGGAGTACCAATAAGGTAGTTCGACTCACGTAGAGGAGGAGCTATGAGAGTTTCAAGGAGCTTTTGTTGCTAAGCTTGAAGTGGTCATTTTGCAGATTGATTTCGGAAGCCTGTGATGAGCGAGTGACCACTTGAAGAGGGTTCGGTGGCGAAGTGAGAGAAAAGCTGCTGAAATGTGTCTCGTAGGTGTCCATGATTGAATTTGGAATGGATCTTTTGTGCAAGAGGCAGAGGGATATCATTGAGCTATATTGCTTGTGGTATCGTGTACAGCAATCACACACAGAGCGCGTTCTTTTACCCAGGTACTGCACGATTCTTGCAATTTAGGCAGTCAAACCGAAAACAGCCCTGGGAACATAAGGAGCCTCGATTCTCTGGATTTCTTCCTGCGGCGACATTCAGCATATGCTACGCTATGAACGAGGAAGACTATGCCTTTGTCAGCTCAATATGAACGGCATCCACCAATTCTTTGAGACTGTCGATGTTAGTCGTGCCCACAATAGGAGCTGTAACAGCTTCATGATTTGCTACATATGCGAACGCCACTTGTGCCATCTAAATTCACATTCAGACTCCTTCCTATAGGTGATGTTTGTTTACCTTTACACCTCTTTCTTCAGCAATAGCTTCCACAGCATCAATGATGGCCTTGTTACTCTCAGACGTCCCGGACTGAAGCATCAGTTGACTAAAGTAATCTTCTTTGTCCCGGTTTCCCGTGGCTGATGGAGCGCTCCAGGGTCGACAGAGAAAACCGCGAGCTAGAGGGGACCCTGATAGCAGAAATTATCACTGGGAGACACCGTAGATATGAGGAACGCACAAGGAATGCTTCCCACTCCCAACGTTTTAAGCAACGGCATCATTTCTCTTTCTTCTTCCCTGTATAACGCCGAATAACAGTTTTGCATAGAGATAAAGGGAGTAAGATTGTTCGTGATCGCGTAGTTTTGCTGAGACGATCCCAGTAAGTTGGGTGGCTAGCTAGAGAGCGAACATGCCATGGCGTGAAATTGATAGGCAAAACAAGATGACATCCCAATGTACCTATTCTTCGATCAACTTGGGCAGTGTAAAAGTGATTCGAAAGTATACCTGACCCAACCCAATCGCACGACATCGTTCAAAGCATGCATTGTTTCTTCGATAGGAGTAAGGGGGTCAAATCTGTGGCCTTTGGTCGCGATTAGCAGCTGAATAATGACTGTTAACTTGATACTTACACTGCAAAACGTCAATATATTCCACGTCCAACCTCTTGAGGGCACTCTGGACGCCATCGAAGATGTGTTTACGAGAAAGTCCCCATCGGTTCGCATACCCATGAGCATCAGGGTCTTCATATACGCTGAAGACCTCCTTCTCTTCAGGATCCGTCAGCGGCATGAAAATCTGAAAAGTACACTTGAAATTTGGTCGATGGGGAGTAAACGCCTGACCTTAGTCATGATTACCACCTTTTCTCGAGGGATCTGCAAGCTCTTGAGAGCCTTTCCGAGAATGATCTCAGATTCTCCATTGGAATACACTGCGTTCCGTTCATTCAGCTTAATCGAGAGCGCAATGGAGGAGATTACTATTTGCTGTGCTATTCTCATGTACCCTTGTGAGAAAGGCTCGGTGCGACCAGAAAGAAGAAACGAACTCGAACGTATTGATTCCTAACTTATAGGCTAGCTCAATATGCTTGAGTCCTTCTTCTTCCTCTAGCACCCAATTTTGCCATGTCTTACTCCCATAGGACATGCACCCGAGTATCACCTTTCCACAGTAAGCTGTCAACCTGCATGGGATGAGGAATATTGGTGCATACTTTTGAGACCTTGAGACCAGACTTTCCCAAGTTCACTGCATACGTATGTGAGTATTAAGCGTGTAATAAGACCAGAAAGAATGCACCATATTTCATGGTTTTGATAGGGGTTTCAGCCATCGTATTCTTTCTTCGACTTCTTTGGAGCAGATGGAGAAAATAGGGCCATTCCGCTTTTATACCTCCATTGTCAGTGTGGTCTTCCGTCTACTCCACTTGAAGCTCATATTGGTGAGGCTGCCTAGTATTTCCTGTGAGAAACATCGCAGGACAACAGAGTGGAGAGCGAATGTAGATTCACGGCGTGGAGTCTCCATCAGCCGAGTTGACGTGTTTGAACCCAGGGCTCCACGAATCTCCAAAAAATTAGGGACGAGAATTAAAGAGATAACTTTAGATTAGTGGTGACTTTGAAGTGTGGCGGCATGAACCAAGATCTGCCTACTGAAAACTTCACTGGTGAATCCAAGCAATAGGGCAAATTTATATTGATATCTCGCGAAATGGGTAGGGAAATATTGAAGCGTCACCCGTATGGAACTTTCGTTTTAGTGAACGAAAATATCGCTCTCCTTTCTCATCCTTCTGTCTAGCATACCCCCACCGTAGTGTTGAACTGACCACGGCAGACGCTGACGTGCGATGTGCCGTCAACTTGCATGGTTGTTCGTAGAAACTGCAAAATTGGTCTCCACTCCGCCAAGGATCCACCTTGGGATGCAACTTGGCCACCCGAGTTCGGGCATCATCATCTATTGTCTCTCTGCAATCTAGCCCTATCTCCACTCTCAAAGGCAGTTGAAGACTGTGCGCTGCTTTGTAACGTTCTGATGCAGACACTTCCATAAACAGTGTTTGGCACCATTTTCGCTTCAGCCTGGACATGTTTGAACTACGCATACTTTCCAGGTTTGAACCTCCAACCAGTCACCTACACCATCAGAGCAGGGAAGCGACTACGGATTTTAATTTTCTTGAGACGTGAAAAGCAGAAAGCTTTGTTCAAACTTCGGCACAACTAGTCTGAACATGCATTCACCGTACCATATACTGCCTACGTGCAGTCGAGGAGAAAACGTACCACGCGTGCAACTGTTCGCATCTCTCCTCAACAAGTTGCTATCGGAACATGATGCGTGATATCACGTCCACCTCAGACTATGCGGATCACCCATTACATCAAGGCCGAGTGTCGAAAAGATAGTCTTTGTTGCTGATGATGGAAAATGCGCAAAGTTGGTTCCGTTACTTCGGATTATGACGTCGCAATTTCAGCTGGTCTTATAAACAGCATCCCTTTTTCAACTGCACGCTCATAATACTACCCTCGTACCTGCTCACCCTGCGACGACCTCACCTTTATTTGCACGTCTTTACGAGGCTGCTACGAGTTAGGTCTGGACTTTCCTGCCAATAAGCTACTTGTTCAAGTTGTTGTTGACTTGTAAGTGCTTCCATTTCGTGATAGAAGAATGGAGTTGAGTGTTTCCATTGTGGATGAAGAACATGGACTCGCGATTCTCTACCACAGGCTCAAGGCACCACCATTGGCTATATGTATGGATCCCCATCTTTGGCTCTGTCGTGTGGTTTGGTGAGTTCCCTTCTCTCTCAAGGGCCAGTGCGAGGACTGATGGTGGCGTGTCTCAGGCACGCTACTCGCCATGCTCGTCACTTGGCTAGCGCAAGGGCGTCCACATTACGTCTCCATGGAAGGCAACATCGCTTACATCTCAGACGTGGGAGCTGACATCCTCAAACCACTCTTCATCACTGGCTGCTGCATCACCGCCGTTTCCTTCTTTCTCACTCTGGTGGTTGAGAAGGGGTTGCGACACACTGGACGGTATGTCTTCTCATTCTCTTTTGCTAATGTCAAGTATTGACTAAATATTGTCGCGATCGAATAGCTTGGTACCGAACTTTAGGAACAGAGAACGCGTCTGCGCTTTCCTCGCGATCCTTGGCTCCTTCATAGGCGGTTGTGGCCTCATCTTGCTCTCAATATTCGATACGAAGCGACACCCATCTCTTCACCGTGTCTTCTTGCTCGTTTTCATGCTCGGAGTCGCGCTTTCCGCACTCTTTACGATAATGGAGGTCCGACCCTCTTCCTCTTCTTGTGTTACAAAAACACTGACGATGTGCTCGCTATTCATGAACAGCTCCGATTCATTGCCCATGACGTCCCCTGGCTCCGTACTCTCCGCGTGCACTACATCGTCAAAGGCATTATCGCAGGTGCAGAGATCCTCCTCGCCATCGCGTTTGCGATTTTCCTCTTCCTGGACGGGACCGTAGCGTACGACGTAGCGGCCATACTGGAATGGGTCATCGCTTTTGGGTTCACGTTCTACTTGCTCAGCTTTGCCTGGGACTTGAGAATGTCAAAAGGAGTGGGCAAGGGAGAGGCTAGGTTGTTGGCCCTCCAGGGAGCCGACGTGGGCGAGCACAATGGAGGAATGAGACAAATTTAGGTGAGTTCGCCGTTGCTGTTTATTGTAATTGGAGCCATGGAGTCGATCCGCTTGACGTTGGTTGTTTTGGGCAGGAAATGAATGTACTTCGATTTTCGGGTGACACAATTAACGCCAAGGCAACTTGTATAGTACATCAGTAAAATGTTCCATAGTGAAAACGTCATTTGTTTTTATATGTAATATCCCTATCCTTGTGCGAGAGCCTGATCCAGGATGATCGAACAGCATTTTCAAAGGTAAACACTTTGAGTATTCTAATCACGTGATACCCCAAACTATGCAACCTCGTCTCCTCTCCAGTCCACGCTGTCTCCCTCTCCTTCTTCGCTCAGGGCGCCTTCGTGTGCGTGGGATAGCAACTGCAGCGACCACACCCGAAAATCATGACATAGTGATCGTGGGTGGGGGTCCGGCTGGCCTTTCACTGGCTTCTGCTCTGGGTTCGTATTTCTCCATCCCTTCCATACCTAAGAAACGAGATGTCTGATATCGGGCTTTTAGTGGCCAACCCGGCCATTACCTCTTCATATGTTAGGAAAATCACTCTCCTCGACGGCGCGGATTTTGAGCACATTCGTTCTTTCCCCAATCCTAGTAGGTTGGGAGTCGGCGAGTATTCGAATCGAGTGAGCAGTATTACGGCGGACTCGAAGGCTTTTTTGGAGGGGTTTGGGGGTGGGATCATGTGCGGAGAGAGAGGGCGTGGCCGATGAAGGATATGGTGGTATGTTCTTCCTTTCTTCAAATTTCTTGTCTTCTGTCATTTCTGTTTGTGATTCTTTCATGATTCGTTTGAGGACCAAGGACCAAGCCTTTGCATTCCTTACCATGTCTAGTGGCTCCTGTCATTCTTTAAGGTAGATGTACCCCCAACAGCAGCCATACATTTGGCATGATATGATGAAGAATGTTCCATTGAAAGAAATATCTATTCGGTTTATTCGCGCACAGTCGTTTTCTGCTTCCAAAAAGCGTGCGCGAAGGTCTAACCAATTGTTTCTCAGGTATCAGACGGGGTCACCGACGCTCTCATCGAATTTAATTCTGGGAATGAACCAATGGCCACACTAGTAGAGAACTTGAATCTTCAACGTGGACTTTTGTCCTTTCTTTCCGGGAGAGAGAACAGCGGCAATGTTGAACTGGAGATCCTCGATAAAACGAAGGTAGAGGATATTGTACGGGATGGAGGAGAAGGGAGTAGCGGAGTTGAGAGTGGATGGCCGGTCCTGACATTGAGTAATGGGAGGAAGCTAAAGACTCGCTTACTCGTGAGTATCAGTTTTCCCAACTGCTGTAGGGTATGCAGAAGGCTAATGAAGATTTCAGGTTGGAGCGGACGGCCATAATTCGCCTGTTAAAGCGTTTGCGGGAATCAAGTCTACTGGGCATGCTTATGATGCTATGGGCATAGTTCTCAATTTGGAGGTCGAACCAAAGATGGGAGATGTGAATGAGACTGCCTATCAGCGCTTTTTGAGCAGCGGGCCCATTGCGTACTTACCCGTTCGTCTTCACTTCTCTCTTCCCCTTGCATCTATCTTTCCTTCTGTGAATTTACTGAACGTCGAACGCGGTAAACGCAGCTCTCTCCCAACCGAACATCCATAGTTTGGTCTCTCCCCCCTCCCATTGCAAAGGCCATTCTCTCGCTCCCCTCCCACTTCATCCCCCAACTGGTTAACGCCGCCTTCCGTCTGCCTTCCAACGCTCTGCAGAACCTCCTCTCATCTCTGCCCCTCCTTACTCCCGACGCGACCACCCCTGAAATTCCCACTCTAGATCCACCTTCGATTCCCCTCCCGCCATTCGCAGTTGCTCTGCAAACAGGAACGCTCGCTGCCTTCCCACTCAGGCTTTCACACGCCGACACCTACTACGCACCCCGCGTTGCACTGATTGGAGACGCAGCCCATACCATTCACCCTCTTGCAGGACAGGGGTTGAACATGGGACTAGGTGACAGCCATGCTCTTTCCTCCGTCCTTGCCGAAGGGATAGAAGGGGCGGAAGAGGTCGGTTCAGTCACGCTCTTGAAGCGGTACGAGCGGCGTCGTGTGCTCGCGAACGAGTCACTCTTACTCGCCACAGACACATTGTACCAGCTACATGCATCGAATTGGGATCCGATAGTGAGGTTGAGAAGTACCGGGTTGGAAATACTGAATGAAATGGGGTGGCTGAAGCGTGCTCTTGTTGGTGTTGCAGGAGGCCGGCCGGAGGAGGGAGACGAGCTGGGAGGTAAAAAATGGCAAGATGTCATGGCGGCAAGTGCACAAGGTTGGTTTGATTTCAAAGATGGGGTAAGGAGTGTGGTGGATTTAGCGAAGAGAGGGATAGGACAGGGATTTGGGAGGACCTGACGGAATGGTTCTTTGTTGGCGCAAAAGTAGCTGTCATTTATGGTCTATAACTAAATAGTTGCGAATCGTTGCTCTTTATTTATTCGTTCGTTCCGAAATATGCACTGGAAACGGCCATAAACAAAGAGGACGGGAGACGAGACGTTCAGCGTCGTCAAATATACTAAATTGAAAAAGGGTCAACCCATGGATAAACCAATGTCGAAGTCCGAAATTTAATCAACCCATCATACAGCCAATGTGTCACGCCGAAGGAGCGCATATTCACACCTGCCTTCATTCACATTGCTGAGCCGACATCCTCGGTTACGTCGGTGTCCTTCTTCTTCAGCTCATCCTCTACCTTACCCGGCGATTCAGTCTTTAGATCCACTTTAGCATCCTTGTTGGCCTGTTCCCCGAGGACTGGAGTTTTGGGATCATCCCTATCCATCTGCAATCCGCCAATATCACCATCATGCTCCACTATCTGCTCGTCTTCCTGCTTCGTCAAGACTTGACTGATACCTAGTCCTTTGGCCTCCTCCTCAGCAGCAGGAGGCGGAGCTGGTAGTCCCTTTTCTGCGTCCTCCGTTGCAGCAGCCTTCCCAAATACCGCACCGAACGAGAAGGAAGGAAACTTTCTCCGTGCCTGATTTGATGAAGAAGTGATCGTTCCCTGGGCATCCACCTTTGGAGGAAGGGGGAGTTCCGGCTCCGGGGAAGTGACTGGTGTGGCGGGTTCATCCTTCGCGAGCGATTTGCGTCCCCAGTTGAAGGCTGCGGCGGAAAAGATTGAGGGAGATGTAGAAGCCGCGGTGGAAGGCGGAGGACTGAAGAGACCGTCGCTTGAAGGCGTCTGCGCATCCGGAGGGAGGGGTGACAGAGGCTCTTCACGCACTGATGCTGGTGTCGAAGCAGCTTCTGAAGGCGGTTTCGTAGGGGCTGCGGCACGCGAACCGAAGGATCCAAAACGAGGAAGGGTCCATTTCGACGTTGTAGGAGGTGGCGTAGGCTTGGGCTCCATGTCTGGATCTGCCTCGGTGGGGAGAGGAGGAAGCATAACCAACTCTGCTGGACCTTCTGTTGCTTCTCCTTCTCCTCGCTCGGCCCACTTCTTAGCCGCCTCCTTATTACCTGCCATGAACTCCCTTAATACCTTCAACAAATTCTCTGATGCTTGTCTGCCCTCTTCCGCTTCAAGAAGCTGTTTCGAAAGCAAGTTGATCCGATCCTTCAATCCAGAAATCTCCCGTTCGTGCTCGTCTTTCAGTTTCAAAATTGCAGCATTCGAGGAAGATGTTCCATTTGGCACCTTTAGTCCTGGGGACGGGAGAGGAGAGACAGACCGGGGCGAAGGGGTTCTCGGTCCGTATAGAGCATCTTCATCATGTTCGGAGAGAGAACCGAGAGTTGACGAGGAAAGTCGGCGATTATCATAATCGGGCCTAGAAGTTGTCAACGGAGAAGCGAGGCGGAGAGGAAGGAGGCCGCCTCCAGGAGAGAAGACTTCGGGATCAGGAACATTGGAAGTGTCCGAATTAAGAGAAAGAGAGAGGGAAAACTGTCGCCGATTGCCTGTTCCCTTCGGCGTCATTTGGATTGACCTCCTATTGGCGCTTGACGATGTAGGTGTAGAAGGAGTAGTGTCATCTTCGGTTGTGGAACTCGAACTTGTAAGGCCCGCGAAGCTGGACGCGACGGAGAATCGCTTATTCATTCCTTCCGCCGCTTGCGAGCCAAACGAACCAGTCCTCGAATGCCCCCTCGCATGTTGCCCTTTTATCGCGTTCGCCGTTCTCCTCGCTTCCTCCAGTCCCTTCCTCAAATATGCAACTGTCTCCTTGCTCTCCTCAAGCTCCTTCTTCGTTTCCTCCATTCCAGCTTTCAAAAGTCTCAACGACTCCACCTCTGCAGAAAGAACGTGAAAGTTGTGAGCGAGGTCGGCATGTGCTTCTTGAAGGGCTGAATGCTTCGCTTGTAGCTTCAGGAAGTGAGGTAGGAGTTTTTCTTTGCCTTCAGACTCCGAAGGACTCTCATACGCATCCTCAACCAACTTCCTCAACCTCGCATTCTCCCTCCTCAACCGCTCCATTTCATCTTCTCCCTCTTCCTCCGAGGAAGATCGTCCCTTCACATCCGCAAACCCGTTAGTATGCACAGGTGTTGCCTCCTGCTCCTGGTGCGACTGCACGGATTGGGGTGAAAGTGGCACTTCGTGCTCAAACTGAAATGTTGGTGACGCATGTTGATCGAGTGAAAAAGCAGACTCGGAGGGAGACAAGGCGTAGGAGGGGGAGAGGACATATGCTTCTGCTGATGTGGCCTTGAATTCGCCTGTCGTAGAAAAAGAGGCCACGGAAGCTGGAGATGAGGGACCTGTTTGAGACGGCATTAGTGTCAGCACTAAGGCGGAAATTGGCTTTGCTCTAGGCTAGAATATTGGACGAATAATGGTTTGAGGATTGCTTTTTGGCTTTGGTAATATGCGTACGCTCCACCCCGATAAACACATTGAGTAGCTGAGACCACCAGCACCGCAGAGTTCACAGGCACTTTCCTAGCTCATTGTCATCTCCCTCCAAGCAAAATCGTAAAAATACGATTCCCTTGAGCTCGCACATTTCAGAAGGAGGGTGACACGCATTACAGCCAACCTTCGCACTACATCTCCGCTACAACCTGTCTCGAGTATTTGCGCCTTGCGCTTCGCCCAAAACCAACTGCAATCCTTCTCTCATTCTCAGCTTTGGGTAGGACTTGGGCCGTAAACTCGTCACAATGGCGCTATGCTACACCACCGAGTTGCCGTTAACCACTTCAGCCAGCAGGGAGCTTGGTCTCTGGTTTAGGAGGTATCTCCAAAGGTCTTCATTGATATCGACGTCGTACAAATCTCCAAGGAGCACCATTCTGACCTTTGCAATAGAGAGCAAGCAACAAAAAAACTTACCTTGCTGCCTCCCGATCTGTCCTTCAACAGCCTCATTCGTGTCAATCTTCAAGTCGCTCATTATTCCTCTTCCTGTTTCGTAAAGTGGTTCGTTATATAGCAAATATGACCAGAATCAGGGCACTGGTCAATAAAAAGTTGATTTAGACAGTGTTGAAGTATAAGTCGGTTGAGCAGCAAAAAGGGTTGAAACGCGTTTCACAAGCTTGCGCAGGTGGTCGTTTGGCAGCGCATGTTGTCGCTGGCCACATCCCGCCTTGACATTGTTGAATCGTTTATGGATTCAAGCATTAGAGCTTCGTGACAGAAGGAAGTGAGGGCATGCCGGACTCGGAAAACCCCCGTTGGTCACATATCTACGATGTTGGTGGTGAGAAACGTAGAGGTCATGGTGAGCATTGAATATTGCAAACCCAACCTGTTCCATTTGATATTGGGAGTCAAAAGATATGAAATCAGACGAAATCGATCAAGTGAATGTGTTGATCGGTGTCTGTGATTTGTTATTGTTAGCACCTCCTGCAGAAGGATACAAGGGATACCTGTTCCCTCTGACAAACTTCAGTTCGATTATTTCTTAGATACAATTGCGTTTCCGCGTTTTTTTCTTATTCGGAGTTCAGAGGTATCGATTAACCTCCAAACAGGCTTTGAGAGAACTGAATACATTCGAACGTGTCGTGAGTTTAGATATTTCTTACCTGTGATTCCACTTGAATGAGCATGCCATGATTACAAGAGATAATGCTGTATCTTTGCCAGATGTTAACTGTCTAAATCCTTGCAGTGTTCCTTATCACACCGTCAGATGTGTGATCTTGCAAGGGATTGTGACCATGCATTGTCCACATACTTGAACTTGTTTTGGGTCAATTCTGCAACGCGCCATATTCCGGGCTTGAACGTGGCCTGATTTTTCATCAACGAGCTCTGATACTGATGGCAGATGGCAGTGTCGCGAGCAATCGCGTGGTGAGAGATGTTCCAACGGCTCAGCCCTTTCTGTATGGATGCGACCGCGCCATCGATGAGCCCAACACCTGCTCATGCCACTTCCCCCTCTGTTCTCATGTGCTCTTACGCCTCTTGTGTTTCCTGCAGGCTTTTTACATGTGCAAATCTAGAAGTCTACAACATTCACAGCTGACCGATCTCAAAACCAGTGGAAAAACTGACTGCCTGATTACACTGAAGTTCACACTGTCAATATTTCGAAATGTTTACTACTGCCCCATAGCTCTGCCACCCATGCATCTTTGCTGTCCTGGCGCAGGGCTCCACTGCTCGCCAGGCCCCGGACATGCGATCAGTCGGGCAGCGCCGAATCCTTGTATGGCATGATTAGGCACTTAATTAGGTGCGGGGGATGCCAGCTGAGCTGCATCGATAAGATTGATCACTCTGTTGGGACAAAAGGGCTTGGAAATAAACGATCCTCGTCGTCATGCGGGGGAGCTGTGTGGATCCGTCAATCCTAGTTAATCCCATCGATCTTCGGATGTTGTGGAAGAGCGCTTGGGAAGCTTTTGCAAGCATCTGGATCATTGCGCTCCACAAGGTGGCCCACAAGCGCATGCACTATCTTTCCCAACGCGCATATACGTACGTGGGATGGAGCATGCCGAACGCGCGGGTGTTAATTTGGTATAAAAGGATGGAAAAAGAAGAGAGAAGCCAGCTTTAGCCTATCGCAAAGCAAGCGGAAGCTGGAAGACGCAATGTTGTCCTTTCTCTTAGCCGCACTCTCCCTCGTCCCTCTACTAGCATCCTCTTCGCCTGTCACCAGCTTCACGAACCTAACTGATTTTGGTAATATTCAACGAGTTGGGTCGAGCTGTAATGGTCAGACTCTATCGCCAACCAATCCAGCGACATACTGGTATCAGGATATCACTAAAAATGGAGTGTAAGTACCTCGTCTGTTTTTGGCTGGAGCTGAGGTTTGTTCTACGCAGTGCTCCGTTTGCTGGATCCGGATATGCAGTCTACAGGAATGTAAAAGATTTTGGAGCCAAGGGTGATGGAGTAACTGACGAGTTAGCGCTTCTCGTTCCAAGACAGCAAACTGCTGACCAAGTGCTAGTACCGCTGCCATCAACAACGCAATTTCTTCGGGTGGACGATGCGGAGCAAATTGCCCGTCCACCACGAAGACGCCAGCGGTAGTCTACTTCCCGCCTGGTACATGGTCAAATTCCTATCCTGCTGATTTCTCACGCCACACCAGGTACCTACCTTGTCAGCTCCCCAGTTATCCAATATTACATCACCCAGTTCCTCTCCGATCCTCGCAATCCAGCTACTATCAAGGCTACCGCCAACTTCAACTTCAATGGACTCGGTTTGGCAATTATTGAAACTGATCCGTGAGCCACCTTTTCATAAAGCGATGGAGCTGACGCTTGCACAGATACATCCCTGGTGGCGGTGGGGCACAATGGGTTTGCTGATACTTACTTTCTGTCTGCCTATCACTGACAGAAATTTCGCCGTCTAGTATACCAACCAGAACCAAGTCAGCGATTGTCTTCACGGCTTAAAATGCTAATTCATCGGAATAGTTCTACAGGGGCATCCGAAACATGCGAATTGATATGACGGCCGTCCCTAACTCTGTAGGCAATGCTCGGTACGTTTTCTTGGCTATGATCCAACCTAGTCTCACTCTGGAACACGATATCAGAGCCTTGCACTGGCAGGTATGTGCTTCTCCTATCAATCTTCCGTCTTAGGGATCTGTCATTAGGTTTCACAAGCAACACACCTTCAAAATATCGGTATGGCTGTCATTGTCTGAGCGACAATAAGATTGTGCTGAAGGTAGTTTGAAGAAATCGTCATGACACAAGGAGCAACCAGTCACACAGGTCTTTGGTAGGTAGTTATCACCTGCACAGTTTCAAGGCTGACCAAAATGATGTTCAGGATGGAAAACGGATCGTAAGCCCGTGACCTCGCCTCTGAGATGCTCTAAATGCCTCTGTAGAGGAGGATTCTTCTCAGATATCACAGTTCGAGGTGGGGGAAGAGCAATAGATATCGGCAACCAACAGTTTACGATCCGCAACCTTAAGGTCTGTGACTTGTTAGAAAGTCAAGAACGTTTGATCAATGAGGTTATTCAGGTCTATAACGCCGACATTGCTGTCTATGCTGTCTGGAATTGGGGATTCACCTGGATTGGTACAGTAATCGAGAACTGTAGAATCGGTTGGTATGTTCAAACTGGCTCTACTCAAGCTGCACAGGTATTTTTCGCGCTTTACAAACCTGTTGCGTTCCTGATTTTTCAATGTACAGACGGTGCAGGGAGAATACTTCCTCGATACTACCGCCACCAATGTTGTAGTCCTCGTCCAGACTTCCACTGATATCACAGGAAATTCTGCTGGTTCCATCATCCTCGACAACGCTAAAGTATCCAACGTTCAATTCGCTGTTCAAGCTGTCAATGGAGTCACGGCTCTCCAAGGACCCGGTACAGGCACTATCGGTATGTATCCCTAGTTGAGGAGAGATACTAGCTGAGAGATAATGTAGATCTGTGGGTGCGTGGACCCGGTTTTACTACCAACGGAGGTGCAGAGGGTTCCTATACCACCGGAGGACGAAGTCTCTCTCACTGGACCAAGCCTGCTTCGCTGCTCACCAGCTCTGGAGCAGTATTCGGCAGGTCTCGTCCTCAATATGAGCAATATTCTGCTTCTCGTACTTCCACCGTCACCGAATAGGAACCTCGAACTGATGCTTCCTATAGAATTCTACAACGTAAAAAGTGCCGGAGCGACCGGAAACGGCAACACTGATGACACCGCCGCTATTCAAAATGCAATCAACCAGAATTGGGGTTGCAAAATCATCTGTACGTTCTTTGACTGTTAGACAGTCCTTGGTAGCTGATAGCCAGGCAGATTTCCCTTATGGTATCTATCGGTAGGATATACAAATCCATTTGGGACATCTCTGATTCTATCGCAGCGTTTCTAACACTATTACGGTACCTACTGGAACAATCGTAAGCCTTGTTTCAAGCATAGTATAATGCCAACACAGTTCATAGATTGTGGGAGAAGCTTGGCCTCAAATTCAGGCTTTTGGAAGCAACTTTGCCAATGCTGGCTCTCCTCGCGTGGTGTTCAAAGTGGGAAACACTGGAGACGTTGGCTCAGTTGAGATTAGCGGAATGGTTTTCAACACTGGTTAATTTTTTTTTCTGCAGCGTTCAAAGCTGATGATCCCCGTCTAGTCGGAGGAAGTGCTGGTGCTATTATGCTCGAGTGGAATGTCGCCCAGAGCTCGCAGGGTAACTCAGTTCCCTTTTTATTCATGCACGTCTGATCCGGCTCTAGGTGCTACTGCCATCTGGGATTCCCACATTCGTATCGGTGGAACTCAAGGCACGAATTTGCAAACAGCTCAGTGCAGCACTTCTTCGACCAACGCTGCTTGTTTTGGAGCTTTCTTGGGACTTCATATCAGGCCTGGCGCGTCTGGCTACTTTGAGGGCTTGTGGAACTGGGTTGCAGATCATGATCTGGAAGTGGCCTGTCAGTCCTTCTCTTGCATCATGATCCCAAAATTTACAAGAGATATCATTAGCCCAAGGTCAAATGAATGTGTTGGCACCTCGAGGACTTCTCGACGAGTCGACGGGTCCTGTATGGCTAATGGGCACTGGTTCTGAACACTGGGGTCTCTATCAGTACAACTTTAAGGGTATCCTTTCTTCACTTCACAGGCTGAATCTCGCGCTAACTCATTTCAGGCGCACAAAATGTTTTTGCAGGCCTGATCCAGGTGAGACCTTGTCACTTCATATCGTTCTAGTGCTAAAATACACGCCAGACGGAGTCTGCTTACTATCAACCGACGCCTGCTCCAAGCTTCTATCCCGCAAATTCAGCGTATGGTGACCCAACCTCGTATCCTGGTGACTACGGCTGGGCCACTCTCATCCAGAACAGCGCGCATATTTGGATCGCAGGTGCCGGACAATATAATTTGTTCGTTGCCTGTTGACATTACTGAATGATTCTGATGCTGGTCACTTTGAAGCTTCCAACACTACACCCAAAGCTGCCTTGATACCTCGAGCTGTCAACCGGACGTGATATCCGTCGACTCTGCCAGCAGCGACGTCAGAATTTATCAACTTCAAACTGGTCCGTATGATTTTTGTCTTTTGGCAACCGCTAATTGTTTCACAGTCGGATCCTCCAATATGGTCAAATACAACGGCCAGTCCCTCATTGGGGCCACCAACTATCGCACTGGATTTACCAGCTCCATCACCTATTGGAAGAAGTAAACCCATCCCGAACTCCGAACTCGATGAAACGTTTTAGCTCATGCATGGCTTGTTGTATACCCAACTTGTTTAAAATTGCTAAATCACCTTGGAAAACAATTGTTCAGAATACCAATCAGAGTGTCGTGTATCTGGCTATCACGGAATTACATAGCCAATGAGACAATGGGCTTGTCGCGCTGGAAGTCTACTGGTATTCGATGGCAACGTAATAGCAGGACTCGAGCAGCATTTTTAAGTAGCTCTGAATTCCATCAAGGAGACTCGTCATAGCTTGTCGTGAATGCGTGAACCCTTTGAAAAGAAATACATCAACCTGAAGGATCGTTAACCAATCTTCATCAAATCGAAGTATTCTCAATCTTTCAAGTTGCTTCACAATTCACCATTTCGATGCTGAACGCCACAAAAGAAAATGATATTAACGACTATTACGCATAATGCCCTCCAACATGTAGACCAAAGCAAACGGTAGGCCGAAAAGGTCATCAACAAGGAGGTTTTCTAAGGAAAGGTATATGTACGACGAAGTAACCAAAGTCTGCTTCACCATGTAAACCCTCCTTTGAGGGACGGTTGCTGGACCTACTGAGATGGGTCAGCTTTACCATTGCGGATTGGGAATGGAGGACAGACATAGTGAGAATGAAGGCAGCTACGCAGGTGAACAGAAAACGATTCAACTCGGTGTCTGGGTTGAAGCAGTTTCTTCCTTCTCTTTGTCCCTTACTAGCGCTCTATACTGCTCACTATCATCACAAACACCAATCAACAACACATCCTAAATATGGGAGTTGAAATAAATAAGACACACCTCTCACCCGCCTTCTCCAACGCCAGCCTCGCCATCTCCATCTCATACTTGGCCTGTTTTCCCCATCCGCCGCCTTTAACCTTTAACTCCTCCTTCTCCCACTCCTCGATCGCCTCTTTACTCCTCTCCACGCTCCTCAACTCCTCTTTCCA
>MU271834.1:0-20383 GCA_021432655.1 Atractiella rhizophila
AAAACCCGGAAGCACGATAGTAGATGTAGGAGGAGGTACGTGAACGTGTTTTAGTTTTCTTCGATTTGACAACAAGTAGGTATCGGCACCCAAACGCTGATCGTTTTAAAGTCTTTCCCGCAGCTTCATGGCGTTGTTCAGGACCTTCCTGCAGTCATTGAAAACTCTGCCAACAAGTACTGGGAGGCGGAAGCTCCAGAGATTCTTCGAAACAAACGTGTAACGCTCGTAAGCTCCTTTTGCTCGATGAACTTATCACTGACAACGGCCTAGATGTCTCATGATTTCACTCAGCCGCAACCAATTGCCAACGCGTCGGTATACTTTTTTCGTGCAGTCTTACACGACTGGAGCGAAAGGACGTGTCTTAATATCCTGTCTGCTCTGAAGGGTGCAATGGGCCCAGATTCAAAAGTGTTCGTGATGGAACAATTTCACCAGTATGCCTGTCCTCAAGAGAAACTACCATCGATGGGCGAAGCGTACAAGCCTCCTTCCTTTGATAACAGTCTTCTTCTTCCTCCTTCAGCAACGACAACTATTTCGCACCTAGTAGACGCTCAGATGCTTACCTACAGCGTAGCTCTTTTCAAATCTTTCTAATTTCAATATCTGATGCATGTCGAACAGACCGGTTGCGAGCGAGACCCAAGTCAGTTTGCTGATTTGTTCGATCAAGGAGGTTTTAAGGTCGAACGGTGGGCATATCCTTTCCTTCCTTGTCTCTTACTGACAAGTGACTGAAGGATTGCGCTTCAAGGCATGTGGACTTTCTACGTCGCTTCTCTGAAGATTTAAGGGCGGTGGGCTCTGCCCACAACCGCAGCCTGTGCTCAGATACGGTATATCGACAGAGTGGTGATGAAGATTAAGTAGAAAGGTTTGTGAGAGAGGGTGGGAGAGCTCCAATTCAGCAAGGACAATCAAGAAATACTACAAATGGTCATGTAAATTCATCGAATCAATGAAACAACATAAAATCACACAAGAAAGGAGAGCCAAACCCTAATCAAGGAGACAAACTCATAAACATCAAGGCAGGTCAGCCGCTCATGCCTTCCGCTCCGCCAATCCCCAGTACTTCCCACCCACCACCCATATCCCTCCATGCTTCCAACAGCCCCGTTGGAGGGAGCGCCTCCATCCCTGTCATACTCCCAAGTCCAGCATAACCACCAAACTTAGCCTGCTGCCACCCCATCCCAGTGTCATGCTCATCGGTCGTGAACCCCAAATTGGCCAATATGTCTGTAGGTCTCCACTGAGCTGAATCAAAGAGACCGACAAGATCCCCGGTCATTGATGAATTTGAGGCTTGGTGAGAGTTTGGGTTGGAGGATGAGGAAGCGTTAGGATTAGCATGCGTGTGGGTGGAAGTGGAAGGATTTGGAAGGGAGGTGTCACTCAGAGGCGTTATGACGCTCATTGGGGTGTCGAGCAGATGACGCTGAGCTTTGAGTGGAAAAGATGAGGAAGCGATGGGAGACTGTTGCGCTACCACAGGTCTTGATCCTGTCGGGTTGAAATTAGAAAGTGCTGAATTCGAAATGGTGATCGAGAGTGGAGTCTGGATGCTGTCTGGTGGAAGCGGTTGCGCGACGTAAAGGTTACCGATATCCATAGGAACAATCGCAGTGCGGTGAATGGCTCCCCTCTGTTCTTGTGGAGAAAGAGAGAAAGAAAGTGGGTGCATCCTGGCGAGCGGGAGAACCCCTTGAAGTTCAGCATGGTAGGACAGCAGCAGGTTCCTCTGTTCATTTGTGAGGAGAGGGAAGGAGAAAAAGGCGCCGAGAACGCTGTGAATGAGAGGAGAGGAGAGGTAAAAGGTGTAGTTTTCCCGGTAATGCCTCAAGAGGTCCAAGTTGGGAATGTATCTATATCGATTCGTCATGAACAACTCAAGAAATAGCCAACGGAGAAGCGAACCTCTCGGCCTCTGCCAGTCGACTACGCATGCGTGACACCTCCGCCAACAGCTCTGTTTCAGCAACATGTCTTGCCACTCTAATTCCCACTCGCATACCAGAGCTTGCTGAAACTGGAGCTCCTCCTCCCATTCCCATCAATTCGCGACACCAACCCACTCTCTCCTTCCACGAACTGAACATGCAACTCCTCACTGGAGTTCCTCCCATTCCTCCTCCCACCACCGAGGGCGTCGACCCAAAGACTGCATGCAGTTCCTCCGTTGGCCGTTCCATACGCCACATGTCCCACTCCTCATCCCCCTCTCGCAACTTCCGGCCTAAATAATCAGGCCACGTGAAAGGTAGGGGGGATCTTGTAGCGTCGCTGTTTGACAGCAACACCATAACTTGGAGTACGAAGGCGCACTCCATCGCGCGCTCCTTCTCCTCTGACTCAAAGTCCGCCAACAAGACGATCGCAATACGGGACCATCGCAAAGAGAGGTCGAGATGACCACCCAATAATTCGGCATAGCCGAGTAATAGGAAGCTCTGTGCCATCTCCACTTTTTGTGCTTCTTTGTCTCCTGCCCAAGCAGTCAGCAGCGACCGTACCACCTCCGACCTTGCCCGCTCTAACCATCCTCCAGTTAAACTCCGCCTCTCCTCTTGTGGCAGATACGGCACCACGCACGCTTCAAGTGCAGCAAACAGCGGGAGATTCTCGGAAGAGGAGGTCGACGGTTGGGACCAGACGCGACGGAGGAGTTGCGGTTTGGAGAGCAGCGGGAAGGAAGGGTGAACGAGGGCAAAATAAGGATCAAGCAGTTGGGTTATTCGACTCCCTCTTTCTGTTGCAGCGGACGAGGTTGGTTCTCCTGTGGCGGTCGCATAGGAAGTGGAAGCATGCGATGACGGCACAATTTGGCTGTATTCGGCAATCCCCTTGAACTATTAGCCAATAGAGTGGCGGATAAAGAAGGAAGGAACTTGCCGCTCTTCCTTGATAGGTGCCAACGGTGTATGTAGTCCTTGAACTCGGTTCATCCCTTGGATTCCTCCAGGTTGAGGTGGGTGCTGGTGAAGCGGAGGATGAGGAGAGGCGAATGTCAAACCGAGCTGATTTCCTGCATCGTTCCAATCCATGCCCATACCCGTCAGGTATTCTGAAGCTCCTTCTTCCCCTCTCCCATGTCCATTCTCAAGCACGGGACCTGCAAAATGAGATTGCTCGAAACCCGGACTCCGCCTCAAAGAGGAAGCAAGGCTTCCTCCCGCTCCACGGCGAGGAAGATCGACAAGCAGCCGCGCTGCCCGTACGGTCGGCGTGTTGTCCATCCCTTCATCTGGTTCCGCTTTCGTCTCATCCTCTGCAGGCTCCCCGGGAGGGGACGTGAGTTCTTCAAGGAATCGTGGGAGGGGAGAGGCTGAGAATGTTGATTTGATTTGGTCCCAGGATTCGGGTTGGAAAGAGGTGTGGGAGGCGAGAAATGTGTGTAGGAGGGAGGTGGGGGAGGAGGATTGGTTGACTGGGAGGAGGAGGTAGCCCTGTTTTCCATTTCAGTGCTTACAATGAGAGAGGAGGAGTGAAGGCGCGATCATCGACGCACCAACAAACGTTCCAATGTGACAGCCCGATCACCCAGCACTTTCGCCTGCCCAGCTGGCGGTCCCCTCTTCCGACTCGGACGTGCAAAGGTACAGGAATCGCCTGAGCCGGAGCTGAGACAGACGGAACAGGGACGGTCCGTTGACGTTGCGTCGCACTGTAGAAAATGACGGTAAGTTGAAGCGCCCAAACGGGAACCAGAAGCAATAGTGAATTTCTACTACCACATATATTCTTGAGACATCTTCAGATAATACAGACAATGGAAAATAGTTGTTTCTACACTGCGCTGACTTGCAATATTTTTATTGCAAGCCAATAGTAGAAAGGAAACCAGGGGGTGCGCATGAACATCTTTGATATTAATGCAAAAACATTCCTCTAGGACGAGGTGTTGATAGTGGCATGGACAAAGTAGAATTAAAACTTGGGCAGAGCATGGTTGAGACACTGCGTTCATGAGCAAACGATCAACCAGTGGAATCAGGAAGAGCTCATGAGGAAGAGCTTGTCAAGCGGAAATCATTGAAAAGAGAATTTCATGACGAGCAAGTGACTCCACGAAGAGACTCATCTCATGTAGGAAGCGAAAAAGGTATATGCTGTGATGCCAATCATAAATCATGCTAGCGGAGTGCATGTTCAGGGAACAGAGGCATTTTGATTATGGTCGATGGTGATTTATTGTCTTCTCCGCATTATTCCAAAAGGCTAGGTCCCAAGTTGCTTAAAGCAGAACGGCAGAAACAGTCCTTACGAGACTGCTCACTTTGACTCTTTTTCGTCCTGTAGAATTTAACTGATCAGCAAAGGACAAGTCATAGCATGACAGGGAGGGACTTACGACAAGGGTCACAGGCTTTGCTTACCCTCCTTTTCTTCTCCTTCTGGGCTGATCCTGACGCCGCTGATGCTGAGGACGCTGCAGATGGTGTCATCCCGTAACTGGCGCAAGTAGATTATCCGAAGTCTGGGGGAGGTAAATGATCTTCCTTCCACGCTGTAAATATTTAAATTGCAAAATGCGACATATCTGCTACTCACCAACAGCCTTCTTTATGTGTGTTATGTGTATTTGTGCCTGACAATAATACCACTAGCAGTGTTTGCACGGAGGTTGAGGAGGAGCAGAGAGCATAGATGCAGGTAGGAAGTGGTGGGGAGATAGTTCTTCCTCCATTCATGACTCATTAATTCCTAGAAAAGTGGCAACCAGGCTATCTATCAACTTTATATCCTCCTTCACATAATAGTACGCAAGACGTCATCTCGTAGCCCAAACGATGTCCCAATGGACGACACACACCTCCGCTGACGGCAGGACGTACTGGCACAACACCCAGACACAGGCCTCAGTATGGGAAAAGCCAGATGAGCTCAAGACTGAGGCGGACAAGGCGCTGGGGAAGACTGGTTGGAAGGAGTACGATACGAATGGGAAGAAGTATTGGTACCACAAGGAGAAAGGGGCAACTACATGGGAGATGCCTGATGAAGTCAAGAGTCCGTCTTTTTCTCATTTCGTTTCATTCAGGGTGGCACTTTCTATCCATCCGTGGCAAGGGGCTGATGAATGGTGTGTTGTGGGACTATAGAAGCACTAGAAGATGCTGGTTCCCTGCCTACCTTACCTCCCGTGTCCACCCCACTCCTCCTGCCCGGTCCAAACCTCGCAGCCGCCCTCCCAGCGCGTCCACTCGTCAGCACCACCGCACTCCCAGGTGGCGGACCAGGCGCGGTTGTTCCCTCCTTCAACACCTTGGCAGAAGCAGAGAAAGCTTTTTTTGGTCTCCTCCGCACGGTCGGTGTGACGGTGGACCATACGTGGGAGCAGACGATGAAGCTGATCATCACCGATCCTTTGTACAAAGCTCTGCCAACGCTTTCGGATAGGAAGAATGCCTGGGCCAAGTACATTGAGGAATTGAAGGCGGCGAAGAAGAGTGAGAGGGAAAAGAATTTGGAGAGGTGTAGACCGGCTTGGAAGGCTGAGTTTGAGAGGTTGGAGAGGGAGGAGAGGGAGTTGTTGAGCGGTGGAGGGGAGGATAGTCTGTTGTTGAGGGGTGGAGAGGGGAATAAGGGAGCTGTGAAGGGATGGTGGACTTGGGAGGGGTTGGGAAAGCAGCAGCTAGAGAAGAGGATGCGAGAGGAGGTCTGGAAGATGGCGAGGGACGATGGGGAGAGGATACAGCTTTTCAATGAGCACACGGCGATGTTGAAGGATCAGGAAGTGACCAGACTGAAAGAGACGAGGACAAACAATATGGCCAAACTCACAAACCTCTTCAAGTCCCTCAACATCGATCTCCTCTCCCTCCGATGGCGCGACGCCCAACAAACCGTTGTCCGCACCGAAGAGTGGAAGGAGGATGCCACGCTGAGAAGCATAGAGGACATCGACTTCCTCATTACCTTCGAGGACGCGGTTAAAGATGCGGAGCGCGCGGCGAATGAAGGGAGGCAGAAGGCGAAAGATGAGAAGAAGAGGAGGGCGAGAAAGAATCGAGAGGCTTTCCTCGAACTGCTTGCCGAGTTGAAGGAGAAGGGAAAGCTCAAGGCAAGGGCGAGGTGGAGCGATGTCTACAGGGATATAGAGGAGGATATCAGGTACGAGAATATGTTGGGAAATCCAGGCAGTACACCGTTGGAGTTGTTCTTTGATGCTGTCGATGAGTGTGATGCGATCGTGGAGAAGAATCAGTCTATCGTCGAGGGTATATTTGCTGAGATGGACCATGGAGCTGGAGCCTCGAAGGAGGGTGGTGAAGGCATGGAGGTGGACGGCGAGGAGAAGAAAGCGGATGGAGAGGGAGACACGCAAAAGAAGGGTTTCCAAGTGAGAGAGGAGACGACCTGGGAGGATTTCTTTTCTGTACTCGGACAAGATGACAGGATCAAATCTATGTCGGAATCCGACCTCAGAGACGTCTACACGAACGTATGTGTGACCTTCCTATCTTTGATTGCATTGATGATTGGGATGAAACGTAGATGCACGAAGAGGCGGTTCACATTGCGCGTGAGAATAGGAGGAAGGCGGAAAAGAGACTGAGGAATCAGATTGAGGATTTGAGGTACGCTTTGAGGAAAAGCGAGCCGGCTTTCACTCTCGATATGTCCTTTCAAGACGTCCGTATTCTCTCTTCCTATCTTACTATCTTAGCTGACATCAATTGATTGTTGACATCCATTGACAGGCTGTCCCACTCATGGAAACCATACCAGAATATGTGGCACTGACAAACATGGAAGGGAGGAAGGAAGCTTTCGAGAAACATATGAAAAGACTCAAGGTACGTCTTTCATGTCTTTACTACTACTACTCCATTCTAAAGGGTTGGACCTGCAGGAGAAACAGCGTGAGAAGGAGAGGGAAGCAGAGCGAAAGCGCGAAAAGGAGCATGTGTCCGATACCGACTCAGCCCACACGTCTACTAGGAAGCGTCGACGCTCTGTGGAGAGGAGCCCGGAGAAGGAGAAGGACAGAACATCGAAGAAGGAGAAAGAAAGGGATAGGAAATATAGAGAGAAGGATAGGGATGGGGATGTGGAGATGGGGGATGGAGAGAAGAAGGAGAGGAGCTCGAGACGCGATTCTCATGCCCATGCGAGAGATAGGGATAGGGATTATGACGATGAGAAGAAGCATAGGAGTTCGCGGACCCATCGGGAGAAGGAAAAGGATGAGAAGAGAGAGAGGGATTCTCATCGAGATCGCGACCGGGAAAGAGATAGGGAAAGAGATAGGGATAGGGATAGGGATAGGGATGGACATCGTGATAAAGACCGAAGGTCGTCGCGAAGGGACGAGAAGGAAGACGAGGAGCGAAAGAAGAGGAAGGAGAGCGATGGGAGGGTCAGAGACGATAGACCATCGAAGGTTCGTTCTGCTTTTCATTCATCTGTCCATGCCCTGATGATGCATGGATGCAGCGTGTGAAAGAGGACAGCGATTTGGAGGAAGGGGAGATTTAGGATGTTTGCGGTAACGTCTTCGTCGCACATTTCTCTGGTTGAACAAAGTACTCCTAATTCATGGAATTGAAAAGAGTGGTCGAGTTAAAATTTGATCGGCGAGGATGCTCCCGAAGATGCATGGGATAATTTCTCCAGACATAAAGTGCTAAGTACTCGTTTTGAATCCCATCAAGAAACCCGCTCATGAAATAGCATTCGCAAAGTCTTTCCTGATATCCATACCTGTATAGCTCGTAATCATTGGGCAGTGGGAAAATTGGGTTGTTCAAGGTGTGTCCTCCACAAGTCCAACTTCCTTCATCTGTCATCGCTCCACTATCTATCATGCATTTCATGCACTTTAATGGAACATCAAGTACAACTTGTAGAAGTTCCTGCCGTTCTCTTCAAGTTCTGGGATGAGCGACCATGGCACGCTAGAGATTAGGGCTTACCGATCAGTCAACTTTACCCCTCCCTACCTTGATTACTCTCCGAATCCGTTCCCCATCACTCAACCATCTATCACGTAAATGCGTGAGTGACGAGCACACAAGAAAACACGACCTACAAAACGACGAGACAGCCTATTCCACAAACCGCACCAGTTCCCAAATGAATAGCCAATCCCTTCACCCCCATTCCCTTGACTCCGTTGGGATCGGAAGCGAAAGAGGCCTCGCTCCACCGTACCGCCGCTCCTGCTATGAGAAAAGCGAAGAGAGTGGAACGGGAAGGGAGTGTGGTTCCCCATCGTATGGTCACCGGAAGAGCAAGTCCATCCCTCTTGTTTCCCTCCACCCTCTCCACCTTCTCCGTAGACTCTACCATCACCTCCTGTTTCGTTGCCATCTCGACCTTAGGCGTCAGACGCCGACGACCGATCCATGATTGAATGAAGTAGACGGCGTAGAGGATGCGACATCCCATGTTGACGGCGTTAGCAGCTATCATTCCCCTTTCCTCCCATCCCAGCACTTTGACGAAGAAAGCAACTGCTGCGAGGTATATGGCAGAGAAGAGGACCATGGCTTTTGACATGTTTGTGATCTCCTCTCCTTCTGCGACGGATTGGACGAATGCTTCGGTAATACCGTTTATTCCTAGGAACGGGAGATGGTACACGTACGCCTTTAGTATGTCGGCCGCTGAAGAGGAAGAGGAGGAGGAGGACGGAGAGGACCAGCGGCGGCCGAGGACGAGGGTGAGGAGAGGGGAGATGTATGGGGGAGCGAGGAGAAGGAGAAGGAGGGAGAGGTGGGTTTGGAATGTGAGGAGGGAAGTGAGGAGGCGGAGGGAGGAGTTGGCGCCGGAGGTGGTGGTGGAGGGTGAAGAGGAGGAGTAGTGCAGGCGTGAGGATTCTTCGATGGGTTGGAAAAGCACTCGCGCTATTAAGGAGCCTGCGATGTTCCGTATCACTTCAGTATGTTATTCTGACGTTGGAAGTGACAAACCATAGTTTAGGGCGAGAGCGTAGCCTCCTTGTTGAGATGGAGGAGAGATGTAGGAGACTATCATCTTGTCTCCCTCGCTCAAGAACTGTTTCACGAGCGATTGCCTCGTCAAAGACTTCGCTAAGTCAAGAGACGAAGGATCAAATCGACCTTCGCTTTAGCACATCGATGCATTGATTAGCCATATTGCAACGAAAAGCGAGTGAGACATACATCGGATTTTCTTCTATGACCCTCTGTGGAACCAACGGCACGCTCTCTCCACCTGACAAACTGAAATATCTCCATCCATACCCTCCCAACAAAGCGAGCGACCAAACGACCTGTCCTATTCCGAATCCCAACAACGCACGATCTTCCCCTCCATACCAAATAGCTCCCAGAGTGGCGACAGACTTGAGGACGACGGCTCGTCCTTCGATCCTGACTCGCAGCGATACGTCGCCGGACCGCTGAGCAAGGATGTAGTACGGTTCGGTGACGAGCTCAATGAGTGTCGAGAGGAGGTAGAGGGCGAGGGCGGGATGGAAATACGGCTGGGATATGGTGGACAGCGGGAGGGTGTAGAGGTACAGCGACGCGAGAAGGAGAGTAACCGGTGTGCCCAGCAGCAGGGGGAGTGTGGCCGTGTTGCGTATCCTTGTCTCGCTGACAGCAAGCGGTGGAGAAAGAGAAGGAGAAGAGAATGGCCTGCGTATGAGAGCGCCGCGGACGCCTTCTCGCGAGAGGAAGAGGATGGTGTTGAGCAGCGTCTCGAACTGGATAGACGCTGTGCCGAGGACCGCGGGCGAGACGACGCGGAGGAGGGACTGGTTGAGGGCGAAGGTGAGCACACGCGACGTGGCTGAGAGCAGGATAAGCGGCACTGCAGAGCTCATCTCATAACATTACTGAATGAATACATCATTATTGGCACTGCCACGTGTCACGTTTTCGATCGCGAGTGCTGCGTATTACCCTTGTTCCTCTTTTCATTTGTAACATACAACATTAAAACATTCGTAACCATGTTATTGATACGGCACCTGCTGCCAAAAGCACGCCACTTCTCGCTCTTCTCCCCCCTTTTTAACCTGAAGAACGACGCCATCGGGCCCCCCAACCAACTCCTCCGCCTCGTCTCTCCCGAAACAAACGCGCTCCTCCCCCCACGAGCCCTCCGCGACATCCTCCGCACCGTCCCGCTCTCCACGCACTCCCTCGTCCTCGTCGCGCCAGCGAACGCGCAGGATGGCACCCTCGCCGTCGTGAAGATCCTGCCGAACGAGGAGCAGAAGCTGCCTCACAGTCGGGACGCGAGGGAGAGCAGGAAGAAGGAGAAGGAGGGGAAGGAGAAGGCGAAGGAGGTGGCGTTGACCTGGAGTGCGGATGGACATGATGTCGAGTATAAGTTGAAGAGGGCGAAGGCTTGGTTGGAGGAGGGAAGGAAGGTCGAGGTCAGTTTTACGAGGAAGAAGGGGACACAGGTCACCAAGGAGGGGATGAAGGCACTCATGCAGAGTGTTCAGAGTGAGTTGGAGGAGATCGCTAAAAGGACAGCGACTGGGGAAGAGAAGGGTGAGGTAAGGTGGACGTTTGTTAAGAAGTAGCTGCAGTGAGTTTTCTGGTATTGATATCGAAAGGTCAAACGTTGAGGCATTTTCTTCCTTAGTACTTAGCTTGAATGTCATTTTCGAGTTTCTTCTATGTCACATCATCTTGACCAGCTTTCTTGTTATTTTCAACATGTTATGGATTGAGTTTGTTACAACCGCATAAACGCGCCATCTTTTGTTTGCAGCACACGAGCATGGATAGGCTGTCTCTTGTTTGAGAGAGGTTAGTTAGGAATCCATACGCACAAACCGCCTGCAAGCCGCTTTAGCCTCCTCGAAATCCACCCCAGTCTCCCTGAACACTCTCAACCCATCCTCATCCCTCTCCACCTCCCTCCTCCAAATCTCCAACCCGACCTCTCCCCTCGAAATCTCTCCATCAGGGCGAGACGACGCGGAGGAGGGACTGGTTGAGGGCGAAGGTGAGCACACGCGACGTGGCTGAGAGCAGGATAAGCGGCACTGCAGAGCTCATCTTATCAGCACTACCCTTACAGCATTATGGCACTGCCACGTGTCGGTTTCTTTCGATCGCGAGTGCTGCGTATTGCCTTGTTTCCTGTTTGTCATACTGAAGCATTAAAGCATTCATAACCATGTTACTGATACGGCACCTGCTGCCAAAAGCACGCCACTTCTCGCTCTTCTCTCCCCTTTTCAACCTAAAGAACGACGCCATCGGCCCCCCCAACCAACTCCTCCGCCTCGTCTCTCCCGAAACGAACGCGCTGCTCCCCCCACGAGCCCTCCGCGACATCCTCCGCACCGTCCCGCTCTCCACGCACTCCCTCGTCCTCGTCGCGCCAGCGAACGCGCAAGATGGTACGCTCGCCGTCGTGAAGATCCTGCCGAACGAAGAGCAGAAGCTGCCGCATAGTAGGGACGCGAGGGAGAGCAGGAAGAAGGAGAAGGAGGCGAAGGAGAAGGCGAAGGAGGTCGCGTTGACCTGGAGCGCGGATGGACACGATGTCGAGTATAAGTTGAAGAGGGCGAAGGCTTGGTTGGAGGAGGGAAGGAAGGTCGAGGTCAGTTTTACGAGGAAGAAGGGGACGCAAGTCACCAAGGAGGGGATGAAGGCACTCATGCAGAGTGTTCAGAGTGAGTTGGAGGAGATCGCTAAAAGGACAGCGACTGGGGAAGAGAAGGGTGAGGTAAGGTGGACGTTTGTTAAGAAGTAGCTGCAGTGAGTTTTCTGGTATTGATATCGAAAGGTCAAACGTTGAGGCATTTTCTTCCTTAGTACTTAGCTTGAATGTCATTTTCGAGTTTCTTCTATGTCACATCATCTTGACCAGCTTTCTTGTTATTTTCAACATGTTATGGATTGAGTTTGTTACAACCGCATAAACGCGCCATCTTTTGTTTGCAGCACACGAGCATGGATAGGCTGTCTCTTGTTTGAGAGAGGTTAGTTAGGAATCCATACGCACAAACCGCCTGCAAGCCGCTTTAGCCTCCTCGAAATCCACCCCAGTCTCCCTGAACACTCTCAACCCATCCTCATCCCTCTCCACCTCCCTCCTCCAAATCTCCAACCCGACCTCTCCCCTCGAAATCTCTCCATCACCCAAATGCGCCCCAGCCTTCACCAAAGCCTTCACGACGTCCTCATGTCCCAACGTGGCAGCGAGGAAGAGCGGAGTGTGCCCGTTCTTGTCTCGCAGATGGACAGACGCCGAACTCTCCAGCAGCAAGGTCACGTTGGACAGGATGCCGGCGGAAGAAGCGATGTGCAGGCCCGTCTGGTCGATTGCATTGCAGGGGGTGTTGAGCAGCGAAAAGTTGGCGTTGGCCGTCAAGCTTGTCATGCTCGTCGGCCGACGGGATCCAGTGGACACAGTCCCCCCAACAGCCAGAGTTAGGGACGGCGGAGGTGAAGAGGGAGGGTCGACGTAGTCCCGAATCAGACGCTCCAACGTACCGTCACTCCGTCCTGCCGCTTGTCCTAAGAGAACAGGCAGGAGTTCACGTTCTGCGGCGGACACTTGTTCGTTTGAGACTCTCGTCGAGCTGCCCACGGTTTGGTTGAGCGAATCGGACGCTTGAAGGTCGGTGGGATCGAGGGAGGAACAAGCGAGGAGGTGAGAGAGCAATCGGTCGATTCGTTGGTCTTGCGTTTCAGCTGAAAAACGCACGGTTTCCACTGGCGGCGTCAATTCGCCGCGAAGGGAGCGTGGAATCAAGGCTCGGATTTGATCCTTTGTTAAGTTTGGCTTAGAGAGCAGGTACCCGAGTTTTGCTAAGGCGGCCTCGACGGTCATGTCCTCTCCTGTGAAACAATGGATCAGAATATACCTCAATTGGATTAAGGAGTTACCAGGTATGACGCCGATTTCCTTAAGAGCTCTACCCGTTTCGTAGATGTCGCTTACAGAGCCTGTGCAGGCGTCAGTCATCCAAGGATAATCCAGCCGACTGGTGTTCACCTTGATGGCACTTTCATGTCATGTAAGGCAGTATATTATGAGATCGCGAAGAATACGGACCTGTGTGATGTTAACAATCACGACGCCTCGGTCAGCAGCTTCTTTCAGCGCATCTCTCAGGTCTTTTCTTCGGGGAGCGTTTCCAGCACCGAAGGTTTGAAGTACTGAACTGCAGCTCAGGCCGATGATAGCAATCTTTTCAATAAACCGACGAACCAAGGCCTTGTAAAGGAGGGGCGAGAAACGCTCGGACAGTCTACTCATCCGTCAGCAAGAAGCCATCTAGTAAACAGCAACGCACAGCCGCGCTAATGCCAGGGAACAATCTTAAGGATGCTGGCATAACATCAATTCCAAACTAAAGCAAAGAGTAACAAGCATACCGACATTTGGATTGTAATCCTTGTGCGCCCGGAATCCTTTGATCGCTGTCGGCTTGAGAACAAGATCCCATTCCACCTTCCCATCGATCAGCCTGGAATCTTCTCATATGCTGTTACACGCACCTGAATGTTAATGCCTACTTTCACCAGTGGCGGAAAGTTGAAACTTGTAAAAGCATCAAAGTCCACACTGCTTTGTTTGGTGCAGCGATTGCCACGGTACAAGGCATCATTGAAGTAAAGAGTTACTTCTGGTAACAAGTAGCGTCCAGCAATTGTTAAGGCACCTAGTAAGTTCTCCACGGCATCGTTTCGCAGATCCGACAACGGGATTTGAGCGCCCGTGATGATCACAGTCTTCCTACTCCAACCTAAGTGCAAAAAACCGAAAAAGAGGACGATTTACCCTAAGTCTTCGAGCAAAAATGACAGAGCAGATGCCGAATAGGCCATCGTGTCCGTGCCATGCAAAATAACAAAGCCATCGAAATTGGTATAATTCGCTTCGATATCTGCAAGAGAGGTGAACACAGTGTCTCAAACCAATCGACACAAACCTTTAGCTATCCTGATCCAATCTGCAACAAGTGGATGAAATCAACCTTCAGCAGTTCTTATCGAGATCTGCGCACCTGCTAGCTCTACTTCTGAGCTATCTATTTGACAATTTGAGACAGTGTCATCCAAACGAAGATAGACAAACCGATAAGCGGGTCGTATTCGAGTATGCAATACTTTGTCCGCCTACCTTGACTGCTCTTTGGAGTAATCAAGTAAGGTAATTGCAAATCTCCATTCTGCGTGTGAACGAGTACAGTATGTCCAAGTTTTGCTAGACGCGAGCTGAGCTGTTGCTTTGAAAAGGCATTGGCCCACTTGACGTCGTCAGAACTGGGAGACTGCACTTCGCTGTTGGAAGCGCTCCAAGATCGGTAGGAATCCACGGAGTGAGAGTGTTCCATGATGGAGTCGCCCATGGGATCGTGGAATCGAGATTGTGATTTGAGGCTGCAGCAGCTGTAAAATGTCGTACAGTTTATTATAAATGTACAGACTTTTCGAGGAGATATCCACGTATTGGAGTGTACCTGTTCTTTCATTCGGTGGGATGCTTTAGGCGGACCCATAGAGGCTTACCCCCCTTCCCCTTTGACCATTCCGATCGTACCTGAAAAAAACTAATATGAGCTGGGTTCAGTGATGAAAATGTGGATGGTAAAATCACCTCCAGTATACAGTACCAAAATCTGGGACTGGTCTATTAAACGGCGCTGAGTAAACGCAGGCGAGATAGCTTTCTACACCCACCAATGTGCCTTCCAGTTGGAGGAGCGTCTGCATGCTGTCGAAAGTTGACTGCATCGCTCGACACTGTAAAATTGCGACCTGACATGACTATGCAATGACCATTTAGTACACTAGTACTTTGAAAGTTCAGTGTCACATACCCGGTAGCTTTATACCTCGAGATTACTGCTGCCCTTTGTTCATCGCAATTCATTTTCATTCATTTTAACGGGATCGGCAGGGCGGTCGGAAGAGAGAAAAGACGAGCACAGTTTGTTACCACGCAGCTCAACCAACCACTTGGATCAGTAGGAAACCTCATTGCATCAACGAATGGCAGATATACATGGTTAAATTTATGTTTACACATTCTCCTCGCTTGCGTCGCTATAGCTCCTATAAGGACAGCCACTACGGGAAACAATATGGGAGTGAAGGCTAACGTCCAACCTAACTCCTTCTTTTCTGTCATCTGGACCTAGATATCTGTCCTTCAGCAAGAAGTATATACCTGACCCATTAAACTTGCGCGTGCAGCTTCGGAAGTGAATATAAACATAGCGATCGGGAGAATACCGAAAAGAATGGCGGTGATGATGAGTTGGAAAAATGACGTTTCCAATCTATGTCTCTGAACAACGCGACAGGCAGTCATGTTTGTCGAAGTTTTGAATTTACGTCGACAATACTCGAGGAAGGCAGATTGTAGCCAACCCTATATAAGGGTTAACCAAGCTAGCATTGGACGAGGTTTCCAACGGCATTGGACTTGTCATTTCGCAAGTCGCATGTGACGTAGCCATTGTAAACCGTCGCCTAATATTCGAGAAAGATTTCGATGTTCGGCTCGTCGTATAGCGTGGAATATTTGGAAGTTCTATGTCGACGGACTCTACTATTGATCGTCATGTCCTCCTCCAAACAGCCAAATCCAAGCTCCCAACGATGTTTTGTCAACATCATCTAAATTCCAGTGGTACCATAATCGACAGAACTTTGCTTAAAACTTGAACGTTTGAACTTTGACTTCAAAGACCTAGTTCCCCGATATACCTCAGGGAAGGGAAGAGACGGAGCTGTCGAAACTTCGAGGAGACCAGCTGCAGGAGCTCTCAAGTTGGGCTTCGACAATTTCGCGTGCACTGGTTCACCTTCCAATGTCTGTCCGAACCTTGACGGCAGCGTCTTCAGCGAGACTGTCACCAGCAAACTGTATTGTGGTTGATTGAGGGAGTGATCCACGGAAGACTCCTGGAGAGGGTAGAGTTATCCAACCGTAGTTCCTCGAACCTGTTCAAGGTAGGCAAAACTGTTTAGGAACGCAGCAGAGCTCAAGATTTCTGACATGCCGTTCAATGATTCGGATCTCGATGCAATTCGAAGTGGTCAAACCACAGATCCAATGTGAAGACATCTAAACCTGTTCCAATCGATATCTATCTCTTTCTCGGTCGATCTCTGTCCACCTTCCTGCACAAGTGGCACGATGGACGGCCGTCCATGGGCACAAATGAAAGGGAATTTGGTGCGTGATAAATCCTCGATCAGATTCTTCGCCTGATTATGTTCGAGTAGCTAAACAGGCTTTGAAGTTAGCAACAGACAGGTGAACAAAGAAGAAAGGATACATCATTGAACATAATGGCTCCTGTGAACTTCCTTCAATTCCTCCTCTGAATGAGGAGAACGACGCACCCCTGCATGCTTTCGAATTAACCAAATCTTTGAGAGCCTTCGGGCACCGTGCCATCTGTCCAACCCACCCGCTCCCTTTCTCACTCCCTTTGTGAGTACCAAATCCATCCTTAAGATCCGCGAGAAGTTCCTCTACAAAGTCGTTCAAAGCGAACCTCTGTCTCTCCTTCTCCTTCTTCCCTCCTTCGCCGCCAAATTTATGCCGCAGGAAGTATGGTACACTGAGTACCTTTCCGTCACCGATGCTGAATCCCCAACGCTCCAAATCGTTTGCTTCGTTGTCATCCAGCCGCACATCCAATTGAACAGGCACATCCAGAAAGAATCTCTCCTGTTCAGAAGGTGCGGCGCAGAGTTTTCTAAACAGCTTCTCTACACGGATGCGTTCGTGCGCAGCATGCTGATCAACCATGAAGAGCGTTTGTCCACTTTTGAGGAGAAGGAACTTTCTATCCACTTGGGCAATGTAGCGTGCCTCGTGAAGAGAAGAAGGAGTGATGGTTAGATCAGAGGTCATAGATGAGGACGAGAAGAAATTGGAGATAGTGCGACCGCAAATTCGCGTTTGTTGCTGCGCCACATCATCCAGAATTGATACAGACACGAGAGGTCGAGTGGCTTTGGTGCTTGATTGGAAAACTGGGTTCGCCCAACCCTACAGCTCATTTTAGATCATCTTGATGCTGACGAACAACCAGACCGAACCTGAAGTGCACCTTGCATCCACATCGGTGGCTCATCGACAACTTCTGAAACCTGGTCCGTGGCTCCTTGCATGTTTTCATTATTTACGTTGAGCTCGAACGGAGTCACGTCTTCTTCTAAAGCCTCTGCTTTACGTTTGACTCCTCTTGCAACATTATTAACACCTCTGGTAATCGGGAATCCGAGATCTTTGTGCACCTCTCTTCCGACCAAGTTCCCACGTTTGTTCGTCGATGTTCTATATTCTTCCTTTTCCTTTGACTTGGTGAACTGGGGCTCCTTCCAGAGTGGTCTCAATATCCGTTGTTCCCTTTCGAAAGTGAAGCGCTCGCCAATTCTCTTGTCGTCATTTGGAGAGTTGATGAATCCATGACCGAGCAAAAAGGTGCGGATGATTCTTTCTAGAAATGCAAGCAATATTTCACCCTCCTATTCCCTCCGTTGAATTAGAATCACATCCTTCGTCGATTATGAATGTCAACGCACCGTGATCTGAATAACCTTCTTCTCAGGCTCCGTGCACAGATCCAACCATCTCTTTGGGAGTTGAAGTTCCAGGACGTAAACAGGGTATTTGTCTTTCCGTGGACCTTCGTCGTCCTATTTCTACAGTCAGTGGAGGGAATCTGATAAAGAGGCATCGAACGTGTTTCCCAAAAGAGCTATTGGCGAAAAGATTTTGAATGTGCTTGTGTAATGAGCAGTGAGCGAGGGGGCGCTTGTTAACATCTTCCTGGATATGACTAACGGCCTGAATGTTGAACAACAGACCTACAGATGTATTGCGTTTGCTAGGGCCCCAGGGATCAGTGAATAATTAATATTAAGAACTGAGGGTACTTTGGATGCGGATGGGTCGAGAGAGATAAAACCCTCAGCGCCCATCTCCTCCTCCTGCAGATGGAGCCTCTCAACTCGCTATGTTATGCCTGTGTCAGGACGCCGAAGCCCACTCAACCGAAAGAGATACATACCTTCAAGCTGGCCGGCCCATGAATCTGCTTGAATGCCTCAGTCGCACTTGCAGTCTACTACACTCATTAGCCTCATCCACAGGTGGCCTTATGGACCACGGACCCGCAAGAGAAGCAGTACTCTCCTTTCCTTCCCCTTCCGCTCTCTCTCTACATCTCTCACTTCAAACCTAACTCCCCTCCACACCATTGCAAGCCCCTCTACCATCTTTTTCACCTCATCCAAAGTGGACGCTGGGGACTTGTGAGACTTTCTGCGGACAGGATGCGAGGCGAAAAGTCCATGCAGCTGGATAGAAGTGAAAGATCGGGGATCGTGGGCAGGACTAGCGTTGATACTTGATGTAGGGATAATGTTCCCCTTGTTGCTCTTGCATGTAATGGTTCCATCAGATGAAATGCGTAATGTGTTGGCGAGAGGGGAAGAGACGTGGCGAGTCGTAATCGTCAGTGAGGAAGACAAGGCTGCCAGAGAGGCAAGAGCTTTGTGTACATATTGATAAGAGTTTGTTTTTATTTCGGCTGGTGGCTGAATGCGTACCTTCTCCTCGAAACCCGAATGTGTTGACTTCTTGGAGACTTGATAGGGAGTGGGATTTAGATGTCGCTGCAAGCGGAAGGCGGTTGAAATGTCAGAAGTGTAAATATGGAATGAGCAGCAATGAATATGGAGATAATCGGGCCACATCCAATTGAAGGAGATGACTTTCAACTGAATGCATGGGTTATTGATCAAGAGCAGAATTCAAAGATTTCATCTACAAGCTGGTTTGACTAAGATGGTAATAAAAAATCTGGCGATGCTCCTGGCGTGACACTGTCTTTGTTAAGAATAAAACGAAGGAAATCCAGTGGAGGCGCGTGGTAAAAGGTTATTTTGGGACGAAAGGCGTACCATATCTCTCTCCAAAAACGCTCAGATCCGGCGCTTCAATTCCAACCCCATCATCTGAGCAACGTATACTCCAGCGTTCACAGTCTACCTCAACAGTAACAGTCGTCGCACTTGCGTCCAAAGAGTTCTGCACGAGCTCGTTGACAGCAGTCGGCAGGGAAGTAATAACTGTTGTTGAACGGAGGGAGGCAATAGTCCTTTCGGGGAGTTGGCGTATAGAAGTCATGTCGAAAAAAGTTTTCGCACAGACTTTTCCCGTGATTGTCAAGGGAAGGGAAGGTGGCGTTTCTGAACTAGAGACTCGAGCGTTATTACCCGCCCGGCCGGAGCTTTGCACCAGGCCAAAGGGCAGTCCAAACTGACACCTAAAAGAGACACTGGGTTGATACTGGTAAGCGATCCGCTCTCATTCACGTCGATGGTTCTTCATCCTGTGTCGGCCTCCAGCTGGAGGTCTCAGTTAATTTGTTGATGAATGCTAAGACTTCAGCTTCATTGTTTGTTTTACAGAGCACGCTGGCAGAACCTGAAAACCCTCATGCACTCTCGACAGGTGCATGATTAGCTAACTTTTTGTCCTGACGCAGTAATGATGGCGATCCGGGATAGCGATGATCTGCCCATTCCAAATGAGATACTCATCCAACTTCTTGAGCATGTTCTCCAGTCCTACATTGAAACCAATAATCGCTCTCGGAGCTACCACTACGTGCAATACAAAGGTGTTGCAGGTCTTCTTTCACCACTCTCCCTCGTGCGGAAACGCTGGACGCGTATTGTTCGACGACTAATGTTTCGATTTCTTGTGCCGACCAAGGTTGAACAGACCGCGGAAGTGCTTGAAGCTAACGAAGAATGGTCTACATGGGTCAAATACGCTCGTATCGTCTTGTTCCCTCGCGCCGGACAAGAGGCAATGTACATACTGCTCGCTGTCAGACACAACATCGTGGAGCTTGATATCGAGGTTTTTCAGGAAGTCAAGATCGATTGGCGCTCGTTCCATCAACTAAAGACGCTTCGTATAGACTTATTGGCATACGGCCTTTTGTTCGATTCTGTCATTCCAGCTGGATCACTTCCAGACTCTCTCAAATCCCTCGAGCTCATCACACAGACCCCTCGCACGCTTTTACCGCCTGAACTTGAAGACATTTCCTTAATTTCGCTCAACAATCTACGGATTTCGTCCAACGTTCAACTTGCTAGTTTGGAAAGCCTTGATCCTTTTTGTCTGATGGAGTCTTCCATATCTCTCTATATTGCTAGTCAACATCTCACATTGCTTATTCCCGCATGGAGCTCCGTCCGTTTTTTTGACATAACTGTCAACTCAGAATGCGTTTTCCCGCCTCTTCCATCGCTTGTATGGCTTACCGTGCGCAGTCCTCTCGACAAACACGAGCAGGAAAGGTTACTACTGGTGGAGTTCTTCGATTTTTTTCCTGACCTAAGTGCCTCGACAATGCTCAGGCACATTGGATTGGAAGGATGTT
>MU271835.1:0-13959 GCA_021432655.1 Atractiella rhizophila
GAGGAGGCAAGGATTCAGCCAGGATCCAGTTCCTGACATAGGCAGGGTTGTACCCTAGGTGCCCAGGAGGTTAGGATTCAGCCTGGATCTCATTCCTGAAAGAGCCAGGGTTGAACCCTAAAGTACCCTTAGTAGACAAAATGCGTTCGAATTTCATATAGACCCCGACTCACACCTTCGAACGCACGTCCAGTCAGAGCGATACCAGAACTGGATCAGCGTGCTTGGACTGACGGAACAGTTCCGTCGCGAAGGAATAGTAGTAGGCAGGGTTGAACCCTAAAGTACCGCTAGTAAATGAAAGCCTACCATAACAACATATTATCCCCTCAAATCTTGCCAGAAATGACTCCAACACTTCCTAGCAACCAACCCAGCTTCCTCCGAATGTTGTGTTCCTGCATCCAATATTCAACAGGTGAACAAAAGCAACAATGGAGGAGCAGGGGAGGAGAGTGAAGGAGCATCCTTGTGGGATAAATTTGGTGAGTTGCTTTCACCGGTCTCAATCACTGATACTTGTAAAAGAACATTCAAGAAGGTATTTGGCGCAGTGATCAAATTGGAGGAGCAGCGTCTTCATCGAAGCATTTAAACAAGACGTCCCATTTTAATTGTGATTTAAGCACGTATTCTGGAGAACGAGGTAGCGACTGCTCTGGTCTGTGTGGGATTTGTCGATCACCGCTCGAACGTGCGAGCTGGAGCTTTCATCCTTGACAAATCTTGTGATTTCTACTGGTGTATTCTCTCTCAGCCTCTCAGTTTCTTCTTTCCTCACAGATCTACCTTCTGCTTGAACTACCGTGCAAGCTTATATCCGTGTCGCCTATAGGACACCAGGGCAAAATCAGCTCCTCGATGTGCCACCAGTTCCGTTCTTCGGCAGGCATAGATCACGGATAGTCACGGATAGGTGCGGGTGTGCTTGCACACGATGGGGTGGAGGGAAGATCAACGAGTTGTGAGGTTTACCGATTCCTCCGGTGTTAATGAGAGGCAAACCGAAAGAGAACAGACGTGTTGTTCAATATCTATGCGAAATTTTAGCAATGTTTGTTCACTTTCTTCGTAACCCATAGTGTATGGACTGCAATATGACTGCTGAACGTTTGGAAGTACATCTGGCAACTGATCAGACAGTTCCTTAAGTATGTGGACAGGGTTGTCGGCGCTGCTAGATAGATCCGACGCGAGAACGCGCTCATCAAAAATGTTTGTCAGTTGGATATCGCACGGCTCGCATCTCGAATGAGTCGATTTGGATTCAGCCGCGCGGTGACATTTAAGACAAGACATCCCAGGATCTCAAGTCACCACCTTCAGGTCCTCATACTCAATTCTTCACTTTTGTGTTTTCTCGTCTAGAAATAATAAAATGTCTTCTGACCTTTGCCCCGTGTGTTTTCTTTTTCCCCTTTGAACGAGAGAAGCTGACGATGTGGAAGGTTTACGCCCCCTTCTTTGGTGTCATGGTACTCAATATTCTTCTTCTTCGAAATGTCTCGCTAAATTGGGAGGTAATATATAGGGTTGCACCTCCGCTATCGTCTTCACTTGTGTGTATATTTTCGTCGGTCTTTGGGGGAGAGTTGATGTGGGGTTGAGGATGAAGGTATCGGTGCCTCCTACGGAACCTCTAAGTCCGGTGTTGGCATCAGCGCCATGGGTGTCGTTCGACCTGACCTCCTTATCAAATGTATTATCCCCGTCGTCATGGCCGGTATCATTGGTGTCCGTGCCCACTCCATCACTCGTAATATGTATCTGATTCTTTATGCACCCCTTCAACTCCCGCTGTGTAGATCTGTGAGCCTACTTCTTCTCTCCTGCTGGGGAATGATACTGAATGCTGCCGAAACGCAAAAAGATGGACTGGTCGTCTCGGTTCTCATATCTGGCGATATCAAATCCCCTATGCCTCTCTACAAAGGCTTCATTCAACTCGGCGCAGGTCTGTCCGTCGGACTTGCTGGACTGGCAGCTGGCTTCGCCATCGGTGCGCCGTTCCCTGTTAGTTCTCTCCAGTTATGCTGAAGAGTAACGTAGGCATCGTCGGTGATGCTGGTGTCAGAGGAACTGCCCAGCAGCCAAGGCTTTACGTGGGCATGATTTTGATCCTCAGTACCGTTTTTTTTACCTATCTCAGGAAGAATAGGGAGATTGATACGTTCTCTTCTACTTAGTTTTCGCGGAAGTGTTGGGTTTGTACGGCCTCATCGTCGCGCTCATCATCACCTCCAAAGCTAAAGACGCAACAGCAGTTCGTCAACCCCCCCTCTAAGTTCCTCTTTGCCATCTTCTGACGAGGCACTGTCCTTTCCTAATAGTGCTGAACCTGGCGCCTCAAACACCGACGTCAATGACAACGGAGACAGTGTCGAATAAGCTCATATCGCTCACCTTGAGTCAAAGCTATCAATCTATACCTTGTCTCCCCTCTCTCACCTGAACGATCCATCTTTCGTATACGTACTACGTTTGATAAAGCAATCATTGCCCCTATTTTATTCCCGTTCACTTCAGTTTGACCCTGCATTTACTCCTGTTACTATGACGGTTCGACGTCGTTTTTGACGTGCGGGATCTGAACCACCTGAACATTGACCCGTGTTACCCACCCGCTTTGTTGACGGGAAGGGTGGACGTCAGACTTGCGTTGTGCCAAAAGTTTGTGTACCCGTCTTCGTAAGTCCTTCGTCAACAGTCCATTAGGTTCTGACCTGACAACATTACATAGAGGCTCCGCGACATTCTGCCACCCAGGTACCCATTCCCAGTCCTTGGACCTCAAGAACGTTCTTCCGTGGATGCTCCCAAACCGTTGCTCAGCATCCTTTCAGCTTACATGGCGCCAAGACGGTGGAACTTTAAGGTAATATTTTGAACGTCTTTTACGAGCTAAGCGTTTCATTCGACAAGACTCCGACTGGGATCTGTTACTTTCTCTGTCTTGAGCTCTGCAAACATGTCGACATTTCGCATTTTGTTTCCTTCCACCACTACCGCTTCCGCCTTCCGCCAAATACAATACCAGCTCAGGTTTTAATGCAGTATAGTTGTAAACAGGATGTATTGTTTTGTCAGGCAACTTAGATGATTTGGCCCAGTGCCAATCACAAGCGGGATAGCTCATATCACTCTAAAATCGAACTAGGACATTGAAACGGATAATCAGGGACAGGGTAGGAATCGATAGCGGAGTCAGGAAGCGGGTGTTCACCCAACACGCTAACGTTGTGACGATGCCAGCCAGCCATCTATCTCTGCTTGTTCAACGTATCACACCGCACAAGCTCACCTTCCTCGCCTCGTCTGTGCGCACCTAGCCTTCCTACACGTCCTACGCGTACTATTAGGACACAATGCGGTTAGACACATAACTATTCGGTTTTTGTATTGTCGCCTCGTCGTTGTTCGGGGTATGCAAAATAGAGTTCCTGCCGCCATCAGGTTACTAGCAGAAAGAGCCCACGGTGTGTTATTATTAAGCCACTTCTTTCTCCCTTACGCACACCCAGCTTAACGCTCTCGCCATCAGCTAAGGAGCCTGAGCACGGTCGTCCTGGCTTTACGACAGCAACGAAATGGCTACCGAGCGTACTCCCCTCCTCTCAGGCTCCAGCGCGCCCTCATCCACAGTAGTCGATGCCCAAGATCCTATAGTGTCTGACGCCTCTGCCTTCGCCGCAGAAAGCGTGCCAGTGGGCCTCGATGGAATAGGTCCCTCTTCCCCCATTTCTGAAGAGGAAGAGGACAAACCCCTGCCCAAGGTTCAGATCGGTCTGCTCGCCGCCTGCAGGTTTATCGAGAGCGTCACGTTCTTCATCATCTTTCCCTTCATCAGCGAGATGATTGTTAAGGTGGGAGGGATTGAGGAGGCCAAGGTTGGATTCTGGGCTGGGTTGATTGTACGTTCCTCCTTTGCCCTTTGCGAATAACCCTCTTCTCATGTGTCATTGTTATTTGACATTTCGAGGAATCACTCTTCTCTCTCACACAAGTGTTCGTCATGATACCATGGGGTCTCCTCTCCGATCGCATAGGACGCAAACCCGTGCTCGTAATCTCCATGCTCGGACTGTCAACCGCTCAGCTCTTCTTTGGACTGGCAAATGATATCAAGAGCATGATCATATTCCGTTGCCTCGCCGGAATCTTCGCAGGTACCGCTGTGTACTTTCTTCCTCCTCTTACAGTGTACTGAGTTGATGATAACGCCGGCTGTGCAGCACCGTAAGGACAATGGTGAGCGAAAACAGCACGAAGAAAACTCAAGCCCGCGCTTTCTCCCTATGGGCGTTTGCGGGTGCGTTGTCTCTTCTTGATCCAGATCTCTCCGTCCATACATCGCACTCTATACTGATGCAGTGATCACGCAGGCAACATCGGCATCACTCTCGGGCCTCTCATTGGAGGTTCCCTGGCGGACGCTGCCACCAACTTTGGAGGCATCTTCCAGCGCATCTCCATCATCAGTGAGTATCCGTATGCTCTGCCCTGCTTCCTCGCTGGCGGCATGGGCTACGTGGCAACTATGGCAAGTCTTTTCTTCCTAAAAGAAGTCCGTCCTTCCCTTCCTCAAACGCCCCGTCGTGCCTGCTGAACGATGACATGCCAGACGCTGCCTCCCAATAGAGGAGAGATGAAGGAGAAGGATCCAAGTGTCCTTTCTCTCCTCAAGGCTCCAGGTGTCGCGCATGTCGTCGGATTACAGTTCAACATCCTCATCGTGGCATTCGGTTTCACTGCCATCATCTCCGTCTTCTGGTTCACTTCAGTGCCTGTTCGTTACCCCTTTTACTCCCAGCCCGGTTCAAAGCGGCTCACGATCTGGATGAGACTAGCTAGGAGGCTTCGGATTCTCTCCGGCTCAGATCTCGCTCTTGTTATCGCTGACAGGAATCTGTCAGGGTCTCTGGCAACTCCTTTTCTTCCCCCGGTTCCAAACACGCAGGGGAACCAAATTTGTCCTCATAATTTCCTCCTGGATTTACGCCCTCTCCATGATCTTCCCCCCGTTCATGAACACCTTGCTCCGGAACGGACTCGACGACATCTTCTGGGCCCTACTCATCCCTAGCACCGTCATAGGTACATCCGCTAGCATGGCTTATCTAGCCTTACAGCTCGCTATCAACGACGTTTGCCCAGATCCTAGGCTCATGGGCACGCTCAACGGCCTCATGCTCAGTTTGACGAGCGCTACCAGGGCTATGTGCCCGGCTTCGTTCGCCAGCTTGTATGCCAAAGGAGTGGAGGATCAGATATTTGGAGGGTACCTTGTACGTCTTTCCTTGAGCATCCTTTTTCGTCGTCCCTATTCGTTCTCTTATACATATCATTGATGTGGCTGCCAATGACAAAGGCATGGGTCGTCCTTTTCGTCCTCTGTGTCTTCATGGCCGTCAACTCTGGGTTTTTGCATCCGAAAGCGGATGGAAAGAAAGAAGTGGTGGAACACCCGAAGACATGCATAGAATCAAGCGTGCCGAAGGGGCAAACTACATTGTCAATATAAGCTAGAATCAGGATCTCAGGTGTTCTTCTCGAACTCGTAATAACGATTGAGTGCTTTTCAAGTCGCTAGGTCAGAGGAATAGTTAGGCAATGGGTGACAATGTTTGGGGAAGGCATCACTTCCTCAGCACCAATGAGACCTTACTTTGTTCAAGTTGGGTAATGATTATGGAGCAATCGACATTTCAATCAGTTACAATGTTTATTATGAGAACAAGGAGCCAGACGCCAAAGGCTTGAGAGGGTATTGACATATGACGAAATGAGCCAGTAGTGTCTCCCGTAGACAAACATGTCCACCGCTTCAGCTACAGCGAACTCTCTTTACAATCAACACCATTGCTCCCCACCTTTCACCTCGAGGGGAATGACGAATTTTCTTCTGCCTTGCCCATCCTTCTCAGGCAATCTACCTCCTCGGATATTCACCTGCATGCTCGCATGTAACAACCTAGGCACCGCGAGCTGAGCATCTCTTTCTTCCCTGAACTTGACAAACTGCTCTTCGGTCGTTCCATCCCTCACATGCTTGTTCTCCTTCTTCTGCTCCTCCACAGTGGAAGAGGCTGTTGGACCACGAGTGCCAGCAGGAGGATAATCGTGGCCGACGAAGAGGGAGGTGTTGGGATCCAGGGAGAGGAGAGTGGACATGCTTTTGTACAAGGCGTGAGCGGATCCGTTGGGGAAATCGGCGCGCGCGGATCCTACATCGGGCTACGGCGCGACAGACAGTTAAAGCAAGACTGAAGGAGCGCGAGTATACAAACAAGGAAGATGCTGTCGCCAGTGAAGACCTTGCTACCGATAATGTAACTATGTGCGTACCAATGCCATCAGCATCGTTTTTATAATGAGATGACAAGGGAGAGAAGAAATATGTACCCCATCGAGTCTGGCGTATGGCCAGGTAAATGCACAGCTTTCACCTCCAATTCTCCCAACTTGAAGACCTCATCATCCTTCCATAGGCAGTCGAACATCTTCTCCCACTCTTCCTCTCTCACAGCCTCCAATCCGTACTTTCCCGCAAAGGTTTTCTGCACCTCTGTGATTCGAGAGCCTATCCCGATCTTTGGTCGCACGCCGTTATTGGAGAGTGAGTGTGCAGCGTATTGAGAGGCAGTAAGATGATCAGCATGCGCATGCGTCTCCCTACACCCAACAAGCAACAATATAACTCTCTGTTCTATTTCGCTTTTCGCTTAGAGGACGCACAAGATGTAAACCACCTTCAGTTGTTCTTGCTTCACGAACTCGAGCACGATGTCCGCGCTGGCAGTGCTTATCATCCCGCTCGCTGGGTCGAAATCCAACACGGTATCAATGATCATAGTTTCCTTCGACGCGGATGGGGACGAGACGACATATGTCCAAGTGCCTGTCACCTTTTCAAAGAACGAATGGACAGAAGGCTCCTTAGAAGATGTTGAGGGGAGTGAGTGCGTTGGCGCCATTTCGATCAAAACAAAGAAGGATCTTCCCAGCAAATCTCAAGAGGAAGGAGAGTCTGAAAAGAAGGCCTTTATAGACCGCGGTTCTCTAGTTACGGCACCCCGTTCCCTTTTGCTTGAAACCCTTCAACGGGGCGGAAGATGCGGGGCTTCTCATAGCCCAGAGTCACACTGCAAGTGAATGCCCGCTTGCCAAAACACTCCAATCAGCACCATCGTCAATCAATCGAGCTCATGCCACAATGCTTCATTATCGGGGCAACGCTGCAAGATAGACTGCCAATTGTGCCAGGGACATCCGGTCGAAACTCCTGTGCTATGACATATCCAAGCGCTGGAATACCACACAAAGGTGCATTGTTTTATGACCGTGTTACATGATCGTCGAGGAGAAGGCTGGAATGGGTGAACGCTTTAGAGCCTGGGGGTTTTTCCATGACCAGCTTGAGGGGGTATCAGTTTCACTTGATGGAACCATGATCCAAATCCAATGGAAGCGATGATTGGCTAGGCTGACATGTGAACCTGTGGAGCCCAAACCGAAGTGAAGAGTACGGAAGTTGGTGCGTTTGCTTTGCTCTTGCATCGCTTGGTAGAAACAGGGTTATTGTCAACAAGCTCGCCATTCTTTTACTTTATCTGAGCAGCATCTGGACTCTTCCGAACGGTGGCGGGACACATGCATGACCCTTAGGGTTTGTCCTTTTCCGATTCGCTGTCTCGCAGCGCAGCGATGTATCAGGTGTTCTATTGTTTCCATACCTCTTCCTGTCTACGGGACCCTGTGCCTTCTGTCAGGTGCTCCACAAGTGGCCAGCTCCTCAGCCTCTCGTCTTCATTTGAGGTTCATCTGTCTTCTGTTCGTCACATGATTCAGCATCTAACAACTGTGTTCCCGTTGATGCTATGTTGCTGAGAATGAATAAGACGCAGAGACCGAAAAGCTTACTAGTATCCTTTCATAGGAATCAATTATTGAACAAAATTAATAACATCGATGGCCCCTGAGAAACAGACAAAGATCCTGCAAGAGACGCAGCGCGATCCAAAGCTGGACGCGGTATTGGAGAACTGGACAAAGTGCGTAATCCTACGCCTCTATTAAGAGTGAAGAGTGAAGAACTCATGATCCCAGGGAGCAGCTCCGCCTCTCAGCGAAAGCCATTTGGGAGGACGATCTCTCTTTCAATGTTCCACTCTGGTCACAGAACAGTACTTGTCCGAAGCCGGATGCTACCGATTTTGTGACACCTGTCGTTGGGAGACTCGAACAAGAAATATCAACCAGCTGGACGGGTCTTCGATATGTTGGAGGCGCCGATATATCCTTTAGGAACGACAACAGGGGTGAAGATGCTGTTGCTACTCTAGTAGTTCTCGAATACCCCTCTCTAAAGGTGCGTATATTCACTGCCTCACCACTCACCACCCTCACAATTCTGTGCCAGTTATTGTATGAGTCATCGCGAGCCATCAAGCTCACTGTCCCTTACGTCCCCTCTTTCCTCTCGCTCCGGGAATCGGCGCCGCTCCTGTCTCTCATCGACGACCTACGTTCCCACCCACAATATCCTTTCCCTGAACTTCTCATGGTCGACGGCAATGGACGCATGCATCCGCGTGCCGCTGGCCTCGCAGTCGTTGTCGGTGTGGAGAGTGGAATTCCAACGCTTGGTGTGGGAAAGGATTACTACGCTCTTCCATCACCAGTGGTAGTGGCAGGTGGGGAGTGGAGGGATTCTCAGAAAACTTTCAAAGGTTTAGCAAAACGGGTTCTGCAAAATAGAGGGGAATGGATTGGCATATACAACGGATCGAACATGTCTGAATTTGTTGGAGCTGTAAAGTCCACCCTTATTTCTTTAGCTAAGTTCAAGGGACGCAATCGCAGGCATTGCTCTCGTCACCGGACCGCAACTCGACAAATCCAATCTATGTCTCTCAAGGCCACAAACTCAGTCTAGAAACGGCGTTAAGACTCGCGTATCTCTGTTCCAAGGAAGCAAAGGTCCCTGAACCCATCCGAGTAGCTGATAAGGCGGGAAGAGCCGAAGTTGAGAGGATTTGGGGAGGTGCAGATGCTTCGACGTAATTACAATGTGGCTCCAAATCTTGCTGGAAACTAAATTCATGAAATAATAGGCTGCTTTCTCATCTCATCATACTTAAAGCATACAGTTGATTTCTGCCCGTTCTCCAGAATTGCAATTGCAGCATAATGAGGAAGGAGACCTGTGTACCCAGACCAGCAAACTCGTTGAATTGGGCCGGGATGTTTCCGTATCGGAGTCAACATGCACGCACAACTCTCCATGCAGTCCTTCGATTAGAAGAAGATAAGAAGGCCAAGGCCAATGAGAGCCATTGGAAAGCACAAGCTCGTCCACTCGACACTGGAACCTGAGAAGGGCCTCCCTTCGACGAATTAACTGGTCTGCTTTGTCAAGCGTTGCAAAGGTTGAGTCTAATCCGTTATGGTAGGACTATCGTCAGCGCTTCACATGCAAAAACATGAGGCGATTGTTTTCGAAGTTGAAGAAGTCAAAAGTGAAGAAAGGCGAAGGTATATTGCCCTACGATATTCTCGACCACATTTTTCAACATTTATCGGACGACACACGCTCAATGTTGACCTGTGCCCTGGTCTCCAAGATGTTTCTGAGTCTTAGCCGTGAACATCTCCATGCCATTGTTCAAGTTGCGAACGCAGCTCAAGGATGTGAGCTCCTGACAGAAGGGAGCAACACCTTTTCTAAGTGGGTGCGAACCGTCCAAATCCGCGGTAGGAAATTCGAGGAACTGGGTCTTGGCGGAATGCCCCTCGCCGACCAGTGCTCCCCGATTGAGAGAGACAAGAGAGAATCACAGTGGTTGTCAAAGATCCTTCCTATTCTTGCGCATCTTCCGGGCCTTTCGCAGTGGGAATATTTCGGTGTCCAAGGTCTGTCGCAAGCGCCGGTCGACGTAGTTTCATCGTTCCTCCAGGCCGCCACTAGAATGACATCCTTTCATTGTTGCTACACCGCTTTTCGGCATCGTGATCTTCTAGACATTCTACGGGCTGCGACGCAGCTCAGGCTTTTGCTCCTCGTCGACTGCACATTCCTGGACATTCTCGAATTTGATCAGCAGCGTATCGTTGCGTTTGAAGGACACATGCTGACATTGAACGGTGAAGGCTTCTCATGCCTATTGCCGTATCTTCTCCCTCCTGTTCGAACGAGCCACATCTCTGTCAGGTTTCGGATTCGGCGGGAGCTGGAGACCGTCGCGAATTTCTGGACAAAGTGGAAAGAAAAAATAACAGATCTGTCCATCATGATGGATCATATGCCTGGACCTACTTTCCGGAATACATTCGAATTTTATCTCGACTTGGTTCCCTTGAAGCGCCTTGACAGCTTGTGTTTGGACTCGGTAGATATAGCTGAAGAGGGTTTCCACTGGCTGATAAAGGTCCTCAACACCGTCACATCTCAACTGAAAGAGCTAACGATATCGGTCACTTTTGTGGACCCCAATGCTTTGGAGCTCTGGCAGAAAAATTGGTCTTTCCCACACCTCACCGAAGTTATCGACGAGCGATTTAAGGATATTAGAATTGTGCGAATACTCAGTCAAGAGAGTTTTCTCCGTAGTTGGAGCTTTCGCCAGCTCTTGTACAAATCCTTTCTATACTGGCATGAGCAGGGAATTTTGAGAGTTGGTGAAATTCCTGTTTCTGTTGCAACTAAACACTTGTAAAGAAACGACATCCATTGCTACAGGTTTCTTGTCCAGGGTGAGGTTTTCAATCATGCCGCAAGGCGCTGGTAAGGTTTGATGAGTTAAGAGTTATACAGATTAGTCGAAAATCAGAGAAATGTCGTCTGTGAGGGTTGCATCTCATAATGCTCGTGAAAAAGGCCAGCTTAAGTTACGGTAAGGCTACCGAATCCTGAACATTCCATGACAAAGCTTACATCCAATCTGTCTTCACAACTATAATCGAGGGAGGTTAACATATACAGAGAATGCAGAGTTAAATTAAAGTAACCATGTAAGGGGCCTGAAGCATTGTCAGTCTCGCTGCATCGTGATTGTTCAACGACGAATTGCAGTAACTTCATAATTCTCAGCAATTCCAACGCGCATGTCACAATCTCTAGTTTGTCAAGAAACAAAGCGGAACAAATTAGTATGGCGGCTTTGAATACAGCCGAGCTCCCTCAGATTTTCATGGCCAGTTGGGGGTCAAATGTTGTGTCGACCACTGCTTTTAGATTGTTGACTTGAGTATTCTGCGAACAATCAAGTGGTGCTAGCATCTCCAAGTTATCTCTGACTTCGAATCGCCGCTAGTTGCGGGTTGCGAAATAGCTTCAGGTGTAAGATAGCGAAATACTACTCGTTATTTGTGAAAGTGAAACAAAGCTGAACCTGTGGTGGAAAGTTCGGCCCGATTTCTCGCACCGTGATCGGCATCCCTCGCGAGCCAGAGCACTATTAAAGCACTACACCCAACAGCAAGAATATCACCACTTACGGCTCACAAGTTGACCTTCACAATGTCCATGCCAAACCTCTTCGCACGCACACGCGCTTCCTCCCTCTCCCACTCTCGCCTTCTGAAGTTGTCTCGCCCGCCTTCCTCCAAGCACCACGGTACAAAACGACATATTCGGTATCCGACCCGCTTCAAATATCAAGCCTCTTAACGTCCGAAGAGACTGATATTCGGGAGAGCATGCGCTCTTATGCGCAGGAGAAATTGATGCCGCGTGTTGTGCAAGGATACAGGAACGAGAGCTTTGACAGGAGCATGATGAAGGAGATGGGGGAGCTGGGCTTCTTAGGTGCTACAATTGAGGGTTATGGTTGTGCAGGAGTCAGTAGTGTCGCAGGAGGCATGCTGTGTTATGAGATAGAAAGGTGCGTTTTATATTTTGGAAGCGGGAAGAATGAACCTAAAGAGTCGAGACTGCATTCCATTTATCGAAACCGATTGCGACAACAGCTTCCATTTGGTTTCTGCAATAGGTTATGCACTACCTTCAGCTTAAACGCTTATTCTACACACACTTTTTGCTGCAGCATTAAACGAGCTCTTCCTATTACCCCTTTTACTTAAAATAAGAGCTAACTTTGATGATTCGCATGACCTTTTTCAAAGAACTTTGCTTAAATCACATACGATAAGATCCAGTACAGTCTTGCAAACCCTTGCTGAATCACGAATAGAGTCGATTCCGGGTATCGTTCGGCTATGTCGGTGCAAAGCAGTCTAGCAATGCAGGCCATTTGTAAGGCTTCGACAAAACCTGCACCTTTTCTGATGGTTTCCATTGTAGATATGTACGGCACCGAGAAGCAGAAGGAAACCTGGCTTCCGCGAATGGGTACACTTTCACCCTTTCACCCTCAGACGCATGCTGAACGTTCCACAGCACAAGGAGATGTCATTGGCGCATTTGTGAGCTCTTACTTCTGTTTAAACGCTCTGTTGACGGAGAGCAGGGTCTCACAGAGCCTGATCATGGTCAGCTTCCTTCGCCCTAAACAAGGAAACGATGTGGAAAGTTTACCATCATAGGCAGCGATCCAGCTTCGATGAAAGCCACGGCAAGGGAAGCGAAAGGAAGCTCAAAAATCGTTCTGAATGGAGAAAAGACGTCTGTAGGCTTGCTTTCGCGATACCCCTTCTAATGTGATACAGATGGATTACAATGTCCCCCAATGCCGATATTTTCATTGTGTGGGCAAAGTGTGAATGGGACGGTATGTCTAATCCACCAGATTCTCTTATTGCTGCTGACAAGCATTTAATTGTAGGGAAGATTCGTGGTTTCATAGTTGAAAAGGTACAGCCTTTCGCGTTTCGACTTCGTGGATTGAGGCTAAATACGTTGCGCAGGATCTTAAGGGTGTGTCTGCCCCTAAAATCTCGAACAAAATAGGTCTCCGAGCATCGGTTACGGGATCGATTATCCTCGAAGACGTGGAAGTAGATAGCGAAGCATCCCTCCTGCCGAATGTCAGCGGGCTAAAAGGGCCATTCGGATGTCTCAAGTTTGTTTTCTCTGCATCAGTGAATCCTAACCCTGATTGCCCTACAGTCACGCACGCTTTGGAATCTCTTTCGGTAAATTTTACAATCGGACTTGAACTTGAGCATTCTTTGATTTCTCTGGTAGGCGCAATGGGAGCGTTGCAATCTGCCTTCGACTATACTCTCGAATATTCGCTCAATCGGTGCGCGCATTTCCATTTGGGACGCAAGCACTATAACGAAGTACAGGAAGCAATTTGACCGTCCGTTAGCTTCCTTCCCAACTCATCCAGAAAAAGTTAGCAGATGTTCACACGGAAATTGCCATTGGCCTCCTGGCATGCATCCAACTTGGACGTCTCAAAGATGAAGGCAAAGTCACGCCAGAGATGATCAGCTTGTTGAAGCGGAACAACTGTGGGAAAGCTCTGGAGGGGAGCCGGAAGCTGATGGACGTATTTGGAGGGAATGCGATTGCGGATGAGTATCACATTGGAAGGATAGTCAACAATCTTTACGTGTACGTATTTCTCATCTTTGGCTCCAACTTTCTTGATGTGGTTCTAGGGTAAACACATACGAAGGTAGGCATCCATGCTCTTCTGAAGAATTATCTCAAGCAGTGTCCATATTAATCAGGAACTCACGTAAGTTCCCTTATGCTTTCGTACAATGAGCCTGATTATTTGTTAGGACATCCATGCACTCATTTTGGGGAAGGCAATCACAGGGATTCCCGCGTTCGCAAACTGATCCCCATCAACGCACTAGCACAGGTTGCAATGTATCACCTGCAGCATCTGAGAGACCCATTGAGCAAGTGGCGATGTATACTGAAATCTCAAGTACGATGGGCACCATTAACTAAAAGAATATCATCTCGTTCCTTCCTCGCCTTCAAGAAAACTTTTTTTACATCCCATTCATCCTCAAACCAATCATCTTCCACTTCTTCGATTT
>MU271836.1:4292-16148 GCA_021432655.1 Atractiella rhizophila
GAGGGTGCGGGTTTTCGGTGCCCTTGTATGCCGGGGGCAGGAGGTGGAGTTAGAGGTCCAGACGGCGAGTTAGGTCAAAAACGTCGGTTGTTGTTAGGTGGGGGCGAGTGGAGTAGAGGGAGAGGGCGCGATAGCCGGTGTCGGGGTGAAGGTGTCGGTTGTAGCAGCGGTAGAGGGCGAGGAGGCAGAGGCAGAGGCAGGGGTGAGGGTAGGGGGGTTGGCGTTGTGAAGTTGGTTCAGTTGTACCGTAGGTGCGAGCTCATGGTCAGGGTGGAGGGCGGCGGTCGGTTGCGAGGGGAGATAGGTTCACCTCATAGCGAGCGGAGTTTGATGAACCCTAAGAGGCCGCCCGTCTCCCCTTCGCCAGTCTCATCAATGAGGGGAAGGAAGGCAGGTCTAGGGGGTTCAAGTGGTTGGGACTTGCCACGTCGAGTTAGTGTAATGAAGCCAGGTTGCCTGGGAAGAAAGGGAGGTCGAGGTCGCAGTGGGGTAGTAGGACGGGTCCCTAACCTTCAGGTAGAGCCTCTAGAGTGGGAGCCAAGAGGGAAGTTCGGCAGGAAGTGGGTCTTACTCTGACCAAGGCAGTCGTACCCAGGACCGCGACCACCGTGGCCACCGTGACCAGGACCTCCTCCTCGCACCTGCTAAATAGGGAGCCTCGAGAGGGAGAGAAGGAGGAGAAGGCGTGGGAGGAGGCTACTACGGCTTGTTTGGTAGGCACGCCTTACCTCCTTGCGAGTAGAACGTCCGCTTGCGTACTAGCAGAGGCAAGCCTCCAAGTTTTGCTGCTACGTCTGTCACTCCCTCAACTTCCTCATACACTTCGCGTGGTTTCCAGGAAAATCTCCTACCTAGGGGAATAGAGGAGGGTAAGGAGCCACGGACAGGACTCCTGCTAGGGTTAGATCCTCGACCTAACCCTAACATACAGCAGAGAGGTACCTAGCTACCACCTTTGTAGGAGCGAACCAACCTCTCTCTTCCTTTAAGAGCTGCAGCTGTTAAGCACGCAGGAAGGAGGAAGGGGGAAAAGAAGAAGACCTAAGGTCAAACCGACTATACCACTACCGCAGCCCTACACCTTATCAACCTTCTTCGACGAATGCCGTAATTTGTGGACGTGTGCTTCTTGGACCAGGTGCCTGCCTAGTTCGGAAGTTTGGATGAGTAGTGGGGAAGTGAGGTAACGGTTCAGCGTCTGATGCTCAAGATGGCTAAAGGAGGGAAGAGGCTAAGGAGGTTGGTACGGTTGTTAAGATTAGTCATAGAGCGTGGTCTCTGTACCTTTCCACATTCAAAGTAGGTGGTAAGAAGTAAAGGACCGGAAGGAAAACGAGGAGACTAAAGAGACGTGTTAGAATATCTCCTAGTGCCGAGGACCCCTGCAGAAACGGAAGCGATACTGTCATATACGGTGGAACTATCCTCCAGTAGGAACCCCGAAGGAACCCCTCTGAGTTCAAATGTTAGAGCACCACTTCCTCCCCCTCGCCGGTCTATTCAGTCAGAAACGGGAGCAGCACTTGATACAAAGACAAAGACTACGTATACTACACCTATCCGGGCTACCACATCTTCTCCGTCGAATAACCTGCAACTATCTTCCCTACACCTTCCGCTGCGGCCGCCTCGCCTGCTTCTACTTGCGGCACCACAGGACCGAGGTTTTGGGGAGGAGAAGCGGGTGCTGACGCCGTAGCGGTAGATATAGGTGTCGATAAGGCGAGAGAGGACGGGAAGGCTTGCTGGTTGGGGACAGCGGCCAGCATCGTAGGCCTCCTGCGTAAGCGGTTAGACGTCTACGCCGAATGCCGCAGGGGGGACGTATAATGCTCCTAGTACGCCTGGACCCTCCAAAGCCTCTGTACTCTCTTCTCCTCCTCCACGTTGTTGCAAGGCAGCGGGGCGAAGCTTAACTGCGCGCGTACAGCTCCTCGGAGGGGGTTGGAGGCTCACGACCCTGTTATCCAAGCTTATGCTGAGGGCAGGTCTGCTGTGGCTGGTCACCCATAGGCTCCCTCTACAGGAGAGAGAGGGAAAGAGGAAGGTGAATATAGGGGCCTTAGAGGGGGTCGGGGTTAGCACTAATACTTCTGTCTGCTATAAGTTCAGGAGGGGACGGATCAAGGTCGCAGTCGTGATCCTGACGCCACTGCCCTGACCTGTGTGGAGGTGTATGGTCGTGCCCGTGTCTCAAACCGCCTGACGGGATAAGACGTCCAGGTTCAAAGTGTCCTAAAGGTCTTGGCTGAAGGAGCGGGGGTAGCGCAGGATGCTCGAGCTATGCCCCGTCTCTGCCTCCTCGTCCTCCCTCCTCTTAGAACGGATCGTAACGCCTCTCGATACGCATAAGGCCTTGCCCTCCGAAGGGTCCATTGCTAAGTAGCGACCCGTCGTCGTCGCCCCCTTCGAAGTCTAGGGGTTCAGGCTGAAGCTGACGGTTAAAGGTAGTCTCCTCGAGCTCATACTGGCAGCGAGTACGTCGAGGACGACGCCAATGTGGAAACCCTTCCTCGAAGTGACGACAGGGACATGTCGTAAACCCCAGACCACCACCTCGACCACCACCAATACCGTACCCTCGCCCTTATGTACTTGCACACCTATGAAACTCTTCCCTATCACTAACCCCTCTGCTAGCTTTTTTTTCGCAGAGCAGACCACCATTCGGAGGGAAGTTTAATCGGCATTTTCTTCTCTAAAACTACCCACCTTTCCATGTGGCTCACGGCAGTAGCAGCAACCTCGGGAAGTCCGACTCTAGGTTCTGCCGTCCTTTGTGCTACAGTAGCTAAGGGTGGAAAAGTGGCAAGTTCTCGAGTAATTGTGGAGGCTATAGGCAGAGACGGGTTGATGGTTGGGATCGCCCTTCCGATGGGAACTCAGGTCAGCGACGGCCGAAGAAAAGCAAACAAAGATATGAAGAGGACAAACAAAGAGGAAAGGAGCAGGAAACGGAGCAGAAGGGAACAAAAGGGAATGACAGACGGACATTTCGAGCTCAAAGCTTCAAGTTCAAAGTTTCTCTGACAACACTCGGAGCTGCTGATAACGCTGCGGTTGGGTGAAGAGAGTTCGCGGATTCGAGCAATCCAACAGCGATTCCAATTCACAAAAATGTCTTGTCCAGGGCTCCTCGTGTTCCCTGCCGTGTTAGGTCAGATCGAATATCGTTCCAATATTGTACCTTCAGTTCAAAGAGTTTTCCGGCCCGTATTTCCTCGATCCAGAAATCGTGACAGCGCGTCGGTGCAGCTGCTTTGTGGCGTTGAGAACGTTGGAACCCTCAGAATCCCTTCACCTTCTGCTAGCTTGTCCCTTAGGAGAACTTTCGTTGAGCCACTGATGAAATCGTGGAGGCGAAGATTCGTCGCGCGGAGTTGGACAAGATGGAGATACTGACAACAATATAATCTCGCCTTAGCCTGTCTCCCAGCCTTTCTAGCGTTGTGGCCCAATACAAGGACTATTATCAAAATGCTTGTGGGGAGGTTGGGGACTATTGTTGGCTTGGCCTGTCATTCGAAAATGAAAATGCGAGGACTTTGCCGTTCCGAGCGGGATTCTAGACACACAATACTAACGATCACGTGCTTTCGCTTCCTCTCCCTTTATTGCACTTCAGCCCTTCGGTGACTCAGAAAAGGTGAAGGAAACGGCGGTGGAGCAGGGCATGCCTTGAGAAGAACAGCTTATGTAACGGAGAAGATTGGGCGGGAATGCCCGCTTTCGACATTTCTGTGACTGGGAACATGAGCATGAGTGGAGGAGTTCGTAGTGTTGTTTACAGTGAATCAGCTTTGGGTGGTCTTGGTTGAATCATCACACTACACCGCTCTCTGTTCTTTTAGCACACTGATAACTTGAAAAATTCTAAAGGTTGGCATCGATGGCATCTATTGCATTTACGAACGCATTGTGAGAATCCATACAAGAACATCTTTCGAAGCACTGACTGCAAACAGCAAACATAGCATGAATAAAGTCTTTTCTTTCCGTTTCCTCCTTGGATCATCTCCTTCTCCGTTCACTCCAAAAATATAACTAATGGCCAACGCGGTCGTTGGTAAACATCCCGCACGTTGAGGGTATAATAGATAGATACCAAACTGAGCAATCGAGCTTGAACTTATAGACAGACAACAATCCGAAGAGAAGAGAGAGCATCAGGAATCAGAAAAGCCGACATGAGCATGATGCAAAATATTTGAGCAAGAGGAGACAAAGAGAGAATTGATAGGGGATCGTTAGGAGGCCATGTCCATCGCTTGAGGTTCCTGAGCTGCCGGAAGTGGAGGTGGAGGGGGCGAGGAAACGTTCGTGTCGACCCTAGGCTCGACGTGGGACCTATTATGGTCCTGTTCCTCGTTCTCCTTCTTATCCTCTTTCGAAGGGACGCGTGGGGGTGTAGACGGGCGAGGAGGGGCGGCGTCACATGGTTGTGGCTGGATATCCGGAACGTTTGATGAAGGAGGGATGATTGGGCTTTTGATTCTCGGGTGGAGGGGAGGGCTAAGGGTCGGCGGGTCGACTCTGTCTCCATTCGCACCATCCACTTTGGTTCTCTTCCTACTCGGGCTCTCCTCTTCCCGTCTCTCACTTTCGCTGCGGTCCCTCTTGGAACGTTGCACAGGAGGCGATGCCGAGCGAGGTGTCACGCTCCTATCACCTTGCCCTACGTGAGGGTCGGAAGGAGGTGGAGGAGGAAGTTGAATTGCCGGGCTCTCGCTCAGCTCATCGATCTCCTCGTCTTCCATCTGCTGATCCTTCCCACCATCGACCTCCTCCGCGGAAGCGGAAACAGAAGCGGCGGTCGTCGTCGTGGGAGGGATGGAAGGTGGGAGGTGAGAATGGGAAGGGGACCCGACTGGCCCTCCTACCGGGTCATCTTCCTCATCGTACTCCTCATCCACCTGCCTGCTTGGCAACTGAACATCCATCGGCATCAACGGTTGTACCTCGGCAGGAAGGGGCGAGACCGACTCCTCTTTCTCCTGTCGCTCCTTTGAAATCGGGGCAGAAGGGTGGGCAGTAGCAGGCTGTGGAACCGGAGTCAAAGCTTTCGGCGAACCCTTCTTCTTCCTCTGTTTCGCCGGCGTAGGTTTCGGACGCTCCTTCCTCGCCGAACCAGGCTCCTTCTTCTTCCTCCCTCCCCCATTCGAGGTGCTCGCTGACGACCCATCCTCCTCTTCTTTCTTCTTTCCCCTCTTCCTTCCTCCGCCTGTTCCTCCAGTCGCGGTGGCAGCGACGTTGAGGACCGAAACGTGCTCTGCGGTGGGCGGGACCGGAGAGAAATCGCGCACGCTGGCTCGGTTCATCGTGACACCTATAGGAGGCGGAGGTGGAGGCAAATGTACAATCCGTCTCTCGTCTTCGTGGGGTGCGTGAGGAGGAGGCTGAGGAAAGTGACTATCCCCATTCTCATATCTTGGATAATGTTGACTGGGTGGAGCTCTCGTCGAAGAATACATCATCTCCCTATGGGCAGGCAGGGGCGGCGGTTGGAAGTTGAACTGATCTGATTCCCTGGCAGACAGACCAGGACTAGGGCGAGGCGGTCGTCTATCCCACTCCTCCGGTGCATGTCGATGCTCGATAGGAGACACTGGATACGGACCGTGGGGACCCGAAGACTGGTGATGAGAATGCTGAGGAGGAGGCGGAGGAGGACCGTCGAACCTCCTGATCCTATGGGCCTCGAAAGAATGCGATCCGGGGTGGACAAGGTGTGGAGGGCTTCCATTCGTCGGCGGCGCCTGATTCGATGCGGCCACATGGGAATGGGAATGGGAGTGAGAGTGAGAGTGCAACCGCGGCGATCCGTTCTCGCGCTTGAATCCATTCTCCATCCCCCCACCGCGACCAGCGGTCGTTGGTCTCGCTGGGGAAGCGGGTCTTCCATCAGCCATCGAAGGGAGTGGACCCCCTCCATAAAGAGATGGAATCGATCCTCTCCTTTCACTGATCGGAGGGGGCATCCTGAAAGCAGGGAGAGATCCCTCTCGCTGACTCCTTGGGCTGGGCAGCGAATGGGTTGGGGTTGAGTTGGAGGGAGTCCAGAAGGGGGAGGACCGTTCGTTATTTGAGGTGGGTTAAATCTCTGGGGGAGGGAAGACATAGGTGGGATCTGCGGATGAAAGTTTGGCGGTGGTGGAGATGAGAGGGCGGACACGGTTGAGGTGGACGTAGACCCATTGAGGACCTGGTTCCCCATCGACGCGATCTTCCAACTCGGACTCTTTGGCTTTATATCCCTCGGACTTGGAGGGTTGATCGAGCTCGAGTTCGGACTCGTCCTTCCCTCCTCGACGTTCTTCTTGATCTTCATCAACCTCCTCTCAATCTCCTCCTTGTTCAACTCCGGCTCCAACTTGCTCGCTCTCTCGTAAGCGTCGATTGCGTCTCCCATTTGCTCGTTACAGGCTTCATAGAGCGTCCCCAGGTTGAACCAGACCTCAGACATGTAAGGGTATATCCTAATCGCTCGAGAATAGGCGTCCAAGGCGTCATGGTATTGATTGATGTTGTAATAGAGCACGCCGATCGAACACCAATAGGCTGGGTTCTTTCCTTCTCGATAGACAGCCTGTTGATATGCTTCATAGGCCTTATTGTAATTGTGAGCAGCCATAAAGGCCCTTCCGAGAAGATACCAGGTGAAAGGATCATTCGAATCTACGATCCATCACCATCAGCCAATCCGTCCATCCTCCACGATACCAAAAAGGGAAAGGGAAATGTCTACGAACCATTGTTAATGCTGTTTGACAGGATCTCGATCGACCTCTCAGCGTCGAAGAAGGGTGCTGTTTCCCTCGCATACAAGCTTCCGAGGCGTTGAAGGACTTTTGCATGGTTCGAATTCTGAGCGAGCACCTTATTATAGGCGTCTCTAGCTTCAGCAAGCTGTCCACCACACCAACAATAAGCAAGGTTCGACTTGAGGATTGGCATGAGAGGAATTATGTGGGGGGGACGTATACCTTATCCTGATGTTCATACAGTTGTCCAATCTGAAACCAGATGTCTGTCTGAGTTAAGGGTTTAGGAGGGGAATTCAAGATCCAGCGAAAGCATTCCAAGGACTCGTTCGTCTTCTTCTGCTGCTTGTATATAATCCCTAATCTGAAATAGATCTCGTTCGCTTTATCGAAGCCTGTGTCATCATCCCATCGGACATGAGCTCCTAGATGACTAGATGAGGATTAAGGAGAATGAACATACCCGGATCCATCTTGATCACGCTCGAGAATGCCTCCTCTGCATGATCCAACGACCCATATCGATCATAGAGGATTCCGATGCCATACCAAAGCTTTGGTTCCTACATCATCCAACGCATGCATCAACAACTCCGATTTCTGCAATAAGTCATAAAAGTGGTTGCACGCACCCTCGGATTCTTCATATGAAAAAGCGCTTGTTGATAACTTCCATAAGCCTTCGTGAGGTCGTCCATCATGAGATAACAATGGCCAAGTGCACCCCAGACATCCCCACTATCATCTTGCAAGGCGAGTACACGGGCGAAGAACTCGGTAGCCTTGGTATATTCCTCCCTCGCTCGCGCTATCGACGCTATGGCGGTGAGAGCGGGGATGGAGAGAGCGTTGTGCATCAAGGCTTGTTCGTACGCTTCCAGTGCCTTCTCAGGTTGCTTCAGGGTGTCGTAGCAAGATCCTATCCATCAACGGTAGCTGGTCAGCGTGGGTACAATGCGAGATATTGGAGTCACTGATGCCGCCGATTAATTTCGCACCGTTAAAACGCCAGCTTCATGTCACTCGATACACCTAATGCAGGACGTAAAGAGGGCGACAAAAACGAGAGGATCTAACCCTCTCTCGGATCGGAAAACAAAACTGAAGTCTGGAGAAACCCATGATTTGGCAGATAACGGTGCAAAACCCGAGACGATCTACATAGAAGCGATGGATGATCGTCTTTGCCTGCTCGAAACCTCAAAAAGTAGTTCCTTGTCAACTCTATATAGAAAAACTTAAAGAATGTAAGGGAACTGCGACTGAAAAAAAACTACCATAGAACGAAGTAGAGAAATATCGCACAGAATGAATAACACGATGAATAGAAAAGGGAAAAAGAAGCACCACAAAGAATAGCAGAAAAAGGAGAGGAAGAAAAGAAACAGACTACACACCAACTTGACACCAAGTCATCTCCGTCTCCCTGCCCAAAACACCCAAATTCCCAGGGCTCTTAACCGTGAATCCTCTACTCCCACCAGGCATGTCCATCCTCGACAGGGCATCCACATTCCTCTGTCTCCCAAGTTGAAGGATATCCTGAACGGCTGGCGAACGAGGGGGTACTCCGGCGGATCCATTGGAGAGTGAGCCGTTGAGGTCGATGGCTGATTGAGGTTGGGGTGGCGGTGGTGGTTGGGATGATGGTGGCTGGGACTGGAGCGGTGCGATGGGCTGGAGCTGGAGAGAATGTGGGTGGGAGGGGAGGGATTGGATGGGCGGGAGGGCGTCGGAGTGATAGTATGGGAACGGTGCCATGTTCTTCTTCCAATCTTCCAGCTAACCAGCTGTTAGCTATTTAGCCGAGGATGACAGAGATAATGTTGAAATGCGAAATGGGCAGAAACAAGGGGATGGATGGAGTGGAGTGGAGTGATGATGTAATGCTGCGAAACAAGAGGAAGTTCACGGAAGAGGAGGAATAGAAGAAGGCCAGGAAGCAAAGGGAGAGAGAAAAAGAACGAGGGTCGGTTTTATAAATCCCAGCTCAATTCAACAACTCTATCTGGACCTAAATTATTCTCCGAAGCTAGCACTTCCCTTCCGCCTGTCTATCTCTCTTCTCTTATTCCTTCTCCTTCTGCGTCATCTCATCTCCTTCCTATCTCCATTCATATTTATCGTTCGTATCTCTCTCTTATCTCCTTCATATGCACGTATGTACCCGCACCAGCAATCAAAACCAGCTCAACCTCATAGCACCCAATCATAAGCAGCGTCCACGTGCCCCTGCCGACCCCGAACAAAGGGCGCAAATCTCTGTCGATCATCCGCACATCTGCATTCTCCTCACAAGATCCACATCTTCGGCGCCAGTCCTCGTTCCAAACACCTAACTCGTGTGCGCTGCACCACCTCAACCCAACCCAACCTATTTGGAACCAGTGGCCACAACCTTCTCCTGGATCTCAGCAACCCCAGCTTCTCCTACTTTGTCCGTAAAGTTCGGCATTCGAGTTTTGGGAATCAGAGAACAAAGAATGATGCACAGAGTATGATAGACACCGCATATCGAAGCATTCAATGTAAACTAATATACACAGTGGGTGGAGGAGATTGAATGGTAGAAGAAGTCGCAATTCTTACAGTGACAGCCTTATCTGTCTGTGTTGTCATTATCAAAAGGAAGGAACCAAAAGTCGAGATGGAGGAGATGTTGGGCTCCCGAAGGAGGAATGAAAGAATGAGAAGATCGTTCAAACAGTTCAAAGAAGCTCAAGCGACTGGGATCAGTTAGAATCAGTTGGGAGGATCTGTGCGATAAATGAAAGTTCCAGACAGGCTCTGAATCGCTCATGTGTGCACAAACAGTTGGATGAAGGAATGGTCAGATGATTGGATCGACCTGCCATCGAAGACGAAGGCCGCACAAACACCGATTTGAAACGCTCAGCTCGATCCAAAAATGAAACAGTTTTCAACGAAAGATGGCTTGATTGAAGGCCAACTAACCGAATTGTGGTGCGAGGCTGTCACCTGCTTGGAATGTATTTACTTAACTGTCTGGATGACAGGATGACAGGGATGTGACAGGTGACATGATTCGATAGAGTAAATAGATTTACAGATAATCGATCCGTATTCTTCTCGAACGCTTGAAGGTTGCAACGATACTCTGCCCTGACAGCCTGTTACACCTTCACCTGGACGGGTTGAACGTGTTGTGTCTTGTCGACGACGTGAGGCATAGCCTGTGCCCCTGCAACCTTCAACATTTGGAGCTTCATTCACCCATCCACCCCGACCCATTCATGGAAGATCAGGATCGGCAGGGACGGACGGACGAGGTGGCTAGGTCTGCACTCCACCGTTTCCTTCAACCATTTAATTCGAACAGAACAAATTTGAACGTCTGCACGTTTTCAACCGTTGCTCTCGAACAAGCCTCTAATAGCCAATCGTGATTCCATCCCAAGAAGTTAGAAATCGTTCACTTATTCTGAACCGTATCCTCCTCTTTTCGAACTTGTCTTCCCTCCCAGACCCCATAGACACGTCGACATGTCAACGTCCACTCAATCATTGAGGTCATCCACCATCCAAAATCTCGGCCTTTTGTTCAATTCGCGTTGCGGAGCTCAGGAAAGTGAAAGGCACAAGCGACAAAGCACGCGCGTCAATCAACAAATTACACTTCGTTTCAATTGATCCGGAATAACTGTTTATCGTAGGTTCGGAATGATGGACTTGCATTATTAAATACCGAAGCTACGATTAAATAGGAGAAAATTATTGTTCATTCGGCGAGACTGAATGCCGGAGCATCCCATTTTGTTGAATGCAGTCGCCCATCTCAGCCGGTCCTCTACGGTGGAATAACCGAGGGATGGATTATTTTGATAGGTATTGGGTGAAGCGGGAAGAAGAGCAGGACATCGTTGTTGACAGTGGTGGTAAGTTCGGTTGTCGATACTTTGACAGCGCCAGGACCTACCGAATGGCGGGGATCCGTTACATGGACCTTCAGAAGCAGAACGGCGAAGTCCGCAAGGGAGGTATGGTAAGTTGGTTGAATCTGGTTCGGTTTGGGTACAGGGTCGGTCCGACTCGCGTCAAACCAAACCCAAAGGTTGGAACTAAGGCATGGCAACGATTACTCGTTCGTCCTCGAGGTCGGCCAATTTCGTCTCGTTCCTTTTTCGGGCAGGCAGAGTTGGGCAGAGGTGGTGGGGAGAACCGTAAATTGCTGACGTTCATGGGCATGAAATATACAATTACGTCCACATCTTTTTGGAGGTATTCTTGCCTTGAATTACGTGGAGGGCTAAGAAGAGTAAGAGGTAAAGAGGAATAGTAGGAAACCTCAGCAACTGAACCTCATGCCTCAATTGGAGGCTGCGAAGTCTCCATTCTCTTCCTCTTCTTCGGTCTCCCTCCATCCGGTTCCCCTGCGCCGGCTCCATCCAGCATTTGTGCCTTCCTCTTCTCTCCCACCTCATCAGCTGGGCGTCCCCCCCCCATCGGCATCCTCAAGTGCCCCTTCTTCCCGCTCTCCTGCGCACCTTTGGGAGCTCCAGGCTTCTTCTTCTTCTTCAAGCTCAGCGGGTTCGGACCTTTCGCTTTTCGCTTTCCTTTCCTCTTCACCTCTCCTTCCGTCGTCGCCGTTACGGATGTGGACGCAGATGGATTGTTGGTGACAGAGGTAGATGAAGAGGCGGACGGATCGTTGAGGGCGACGTTGTCGAGTGCGGATTTCGGGATTCGGACTGAAGGAGCGGCGGATCTGAGGAAGTCGAGTTCGTGCGCAGGGATGTGTAGTTTGGAGCTATCCATCTACCAAAGTTATCAGCTAGTGCACTTATTCTGGAAAAGAAGACGGAAGAATCATTGAACTCACTTGCTCTTTTCGCTTCACTGTAGCTTCTGAAGGCTGCTCGAGGAGAAGAATGGAACGGTTGAGGAAGATGATCGGTAGGCCTGGAATGGTGCGCAGAGAAGAACGGAGGGTGGTGGATTGGGTGGCTATGATATATCTGTGCTTATTCTCATTTCCTGCACATTTCAATCAGATTGGGCAAAGAAGCATAAAAATAAGCATAAGCACCTAATATTCCCAGAATACACTCTTCAGATGTCTTCTTAACCCAATGAT
>MU271837.1:8018-20242 GCA_021432655.1 Atractiella rhizophila
CCCCAACGTCTAGTTTCATTTTAGCTCCTATTCGACTTCTTCGATCTTCTCTGCAGCTTCTTTAACTTTCCACTTGAACTACTTCCATACAGATACGACGGAGCAGAAGCAACTACATGTACCGGGTTACCAAAGTGTCGAGCACCCTTTCTTTTTAGTGAGAACCTAGTTTATCTTCGTAATTTATCGTTCGAGTTCCTACCGCTCCTACGAGTTCGTTTTGAGTTTCCGCTAGCACGGCTCCACCTTTTAGCAGAGTTACTTGAGGTTCGCGCCAAGTTGCTGGACCTTCGCTTCGTGCTTGTCCATTGCTTCCTAGAGTCACTGCGTCACCTACTTTCCAGTGCAAATTACCGCCTCTTGGTTGTCTTCCTCCTAGTAAACCCACTTGATCTCGTCCTTTAAGTTCGCACCTCTCTAGTTCCATCTCAGAGAGGTCAACAAAGAGGACAACCAACCTGACTTAAAAGCGTGTAGTCGTGGGTAACTGCTACTACGACCTTCGCTTTCGCTCGATTGGGCCAAATAACTGCTAGTTGAGTTTCTTAAACTTTTCGATCTTTGGCTCATGGTTTTCGTTGACCGAGCTGCACTACCACTGGAGCAGCAAGAGGCTCTCTTTTTACCGCGAGAGACACTGCTTGACCTTCTTTTCGCACCGGCACACGAGCTTGACCTCGTCCTCTTGAGATTTAGGCAAGTGAGGTACAGCGATGACCAGAGGCTCTAGCTTTAGTTCTTGTTTCCCCACCTCTCATAATAAGCATCGGATAAGCTCGACGCACCTCAATAGTCGTAGGAGCGACTTCTTTCACTCAATACAATACAAACCGGCACGGCGCTAGATTAGTAGGGGCTTTCACTGCCTTGCGCTGGCTTTCTAACGGAGAGATCTTCTGGTCGATGTCAGCCAACAACGAGTTCGCCTCTCACTTGCCCCACTGGCGGTCTTCGTGGACCTTCGGAACCTCAGTGTCGAAGCTTGCAAGTTCCTGTTGTACTGGCGGGAGTAAAGCCTTGACTTGCTATAGCAGCGAACGTTGAGTTTGCATAGGAGAGGTCCTCTTTTCGGAAATGGAAAGGATGGGAACTGACCGCGCGAGCTGCTGTTACGTTCGTAAAATGCGTAACTTGTCCGACATGCACAGTCTTACCCTTTAGACTTTCTTAGCTAGTAGTGAGCTTTACGGTGCTACCTTCTGTTGTAAGTTCTTTAGCGGTTTGAGTTTTGTTGTCCACTACTGGACTTCTCCATACAAAAGGTAGCTGATGACTTACTACAAGTGCGATCCGCAGTCAGCTGAGCTTCGTCTTTGCTTTCTACATCTCGCCGAGTTTTCGCTTCAAAGGTTAAACGTCCGCTCAGAGCTCTCGAGGTTCTTCCTCCCAGAACTATTCCTGTTCAGGTAGTTTTGGGAGTTGTTTCTGGAGCTTTTTAGAGCGTTCGTTTCGCTTCTAGAGTGACCTTTCAACCTTTTCGTTGTTCCTTAGAGTCTACCGGATTCGTTCCTTTTTCCCCTGAATTTTTGGGTCGAGGTCCATGTGAACATAGTAAATAGGACCAAGTTTTCGAGATTGTAACTTACACGTCTGTTTTTAGCCACTCGAGCTCTGTCGAAGTAGACTCGAACTACGACGTGCAAGGCTCACCGTACTGTTCCTCTTCCTTGACGAACTCGCCATCCGTCAGGAGAAGTGGTGACTGTCGTTAGATTCGTTTACATTTTGTCAGAGGACCTGCTTGTCAGACGATCTTGATTTCTTTTTCGCCTTCCCCTTCTTTTCTAGGCTGTCGATTTCTTGGAACACCTAGCGGACCTTTGCTGCAATGCTGTTCTCGCACGTATGTTCCGTCTCTACCTGCGTGCACACGCTCGACGTTCCCTTCTTCCAACTCAAAGTAGTAAGACGAGTGTAACGGAGATAAGTGAAGATAAGGAGTGCGAAATCTAGAGTTGGCGGAAGCTAGTGGAGTCGAGCTAGACATGCGCCGCTCCCTTTTGATTCGATCTTCGCTAGGGCGTCCCCTAACTGAGCACCCAGATCTTTCACCTTCTCATCCATTTCACGTCCCCTCTGTTCGAACTGCTCGACCGCCGTCTTGGATAACTGAAGTTCAGTCTGGAGGCGTTCAACCTCTGCGTTGTTTGTCTCTACGGCAAAAGCTTGTTTCACCTCCATATCCGCAACGAGCTGGACACGTATGTCAGACTCGACTTAACCTGCACAGCTCATACAACGAGACACTCACCTCCAAACCACGATTACGAACGTTGTCCAACTCCTGGAAAGCAGCTTGCATTTCACCCAGTTTGAGCTTAAAGTTCTGCAGCATTGCGTCTCGTCGAACCTTCCTCGCATCTTCTTTCTCTAAGAATTTCAGGATGGGCTCAGAAAGACGACGAATAGCTTCGTGAGACCTGTACCGGACATATCAAAACTTGTGGCCGTAATGGGTAAAGGTTTTGTACCAATTAAACTTGTCACTTGCTTTCTTGGCCGTACTTTCGTAAAGATTGACCATATCGTCAACATACTGGCGAAGCTCGTCGTTCTCTTCCCTTAGTTCCCGTTCCCGCAGTTCCGTGTTCGGAGAAAGGCTTCGGGGCTACCAGTCATCGTTAATATCTAGCCAAACCACCGTCATGGAAGCTCACAATCAATTTTTCTCTCGTAGGCAAGTCGTTTAGAGCCGTTTCGATCTCGAGATGAAGCTGGTCCAATTGGGTAACTGCGCTCCGAGCTTCCGGAAATCCAAGTGAGTGCTCTGACGCTCTGCGTGCCTCGTCTTCCATCGCGAGGTAAGATGTTTCCGCCTCCTTCATTGCGTTTCTAGTAAGATCCGTGTGTGCGTTGATGTCTTGCGACCGACCTCGAAAATCTGTTGCATCTCGCTTGACTTTACCTGAGGCAAAGAGTACGGAGGATGTGGGAGAAATGGGATCGGCTCCGACCACAGGAGCTCCCATTGAAGGAAAGAGGGGTTGTTCTCCGGAAGCAGGAGTGGCTGGAAGCTGTACCGGGGTATTCGCAGAAGTTGAGATGTCGGTGACTACAGGAACTGGAGATGGAGGTACCTCTGCCGCAACAGGTTGCAGATCTTCTGTCGCCTGGCCTTTGCCTTTGCCTTTCTTCCCCTTCTTCTTGTTTTGGCTTTCTTCTTGTTTCTCAAGATCACGAGGGGTGCCTTCCAGCTTTCCAGAATTATCAACCTGCTTCTCCGAAGCCACCACCTTCACCTCCTCCGGCTCCTCTTTTTCTTCCTTTTCTCCCTTCTTCTTCTTGTCCTTCTTCTTTTTGTTTCCCTTGCCCCCCCTCTCGTCGCCCTCAATGATGGGTTCTTTAGTCACTGCCGTTATCGCATTCACAGCCGCCGCATCAAGCGTTGGATCCAATGCTACTGCTCCATCAACCGTAAACTGCGCTTCAACAGTAGTTTTCGGATCTTGAGTCGTAGGATCAAGTATCGGGTCGACTATAGTATCTGTCCTCTCGGGAACCGGTTCTACTGACACGTCCCCTGGAGGAACAGTTTGGACTGGCTCTGTTTTAGCCTCCTGTGTCGACGGAGCCTCAAGCCTAGGCTCTAATACCTCTTCTGGTGCAGGTGCTGTCGCGACTTCCTGACCAGGAGGAGGATCAAGTTCTGACGTATCATCCACAGCAGGAATAACAAATGTGGATGCTGTGTCTTCCGTCCCAGGAGGAGCAGGTGTGATGGCAGCAGCATCCACAGAGCTTTGTGCCGCTTGATCGTCAGCAGATTGTCCTGTCGTCTCCCCTTCTACAGGATTGACTTCCCCAAGAGCAGCGAGAGGGACCGTATCACCTGAAGGTTCATTCCGCGGAACAGCATTCGCATCAATACCATTGTCAGTCGGGACAGGTATGCCTTCTTCTGGATTCCCCTGAGCAGCGGCTTGATTATCGTCTATCGCAGCCGCACCTTGCTCATTCAGTTCGCCTTTCGTTGCATCCTGATCAAAAAATGATGGATCTTCTGCTGCTGGAGTCGTGAAGCCAGTCTTAGGTGTTGAAGGGGTGGTGGGAGGACTTTTCCAATCAAAGTTATCGACTGACTGGCTCCTCCCCTTCTTCTTCTTCTTCTTCCCCTTCTCTGTTAAAGACGTCGAATCCCCCGGATCCACCGTATTTCCATCCGTAGTCATCTACGAGCGGTTAGCACAGATGGAGCTTGGTTGAGTGCACTTGCCAGTGTAGTGGCATCGGGACCAGCCGCCACATCCGTCACTCCCTGGCAGTCTCCCGCGACTTTCGATTCGTCCGCCTCACTTCCCGCAGCGTTCGATTCAGCTACACCAGCTCCCGAAACTTTCGTGTCGTCTTTGTCATCAGGCGTCTTAGGAGAAAGCTCCTGATTCTCCTGTGTAGGGCTGCTTGGACGCGTCGTCGTCGTACTCTCCGTCCCTCCTTTTCCTTTCTTCTTTTTCTTGCTCTTTGAGGTTGCCACCATCGTGGCTACTTTCCCGTCCGCAGCATCCATTATCTCAAGAATCGGCTTCTCCTCTTGTTCCCCTCCTGTAGGAGCAGGAGTCGTGGAGCCCGTAGCACCGGTGCTATTGGCTCCGTCCTTCCCCCTCTTCCCCTTCTTCTTCTTCTTCGAACCCTCGTTCCAATTATCTTCAGCGAAATGATTCTCTTCCCCTCCTTCTGCTTCCTGTTCTCCCAACTCTGGTGCAGCCTGAACACCCACCGTTTTCTCGCCATCGTTCGACTCTTCGATAATAGTAGCCGAATCCTTGGTGATTGGTGTGGTAGGATTCTCGACTTCCGGTTGCAAGGCTTCCGCATTCTCTGTCTCCCCGACGTTATCCTGGACGGATGTGGATACTTCTGGATTGTTCTCAACTTCCGGTTGCAAGGCTTCCGCATTCTCTGGGGTCTCCTCGACCTTATCCTGGATGGACGTGGATACTTCTGGACTAGTCGGCTCTGCTTCTCCATCAGCCTTCACTTCATCCTCTGCAGTCGCATCGGCAGCTTGACTAGTACGGTCTTCCGTTGAGTTGCCTGTTGAAGACCCTTTCTTGTTCTTTTTGTTTTTCTTCTGCACATTAGAAAACGCGAAATCCTCATTTACTTCTTCCTCTGGCTTGTCTTGGGGGTCACCGCCATCTTGATCTTGCGGCACAAGCTGAGCAAGGGCATTTCCAGCCGGAGTGCTTGGCGCCGTCGCCTCTTTTTCTTGTCCACTCCCCTTCTTTCCCTTCCCTTTTCCCTTCTTTCCTTTCCCAGACATCGGCTTCGCGCTCGAGTTTTCAACAGCAGGAATTACAGCAGCAGGAGCAGGAACGTGGGGTGTACGTGGTGGAGAGATTGGCAAAGAATCAGTAGTAGGCAAAACAGTCGACTCCTTTACTTCAACGGTGGCGGTTTTCCCTTTCGATTTCGATTTCGCCTTCGCCTCACTGCGAGGAGAAAGAGGCGGTGAGATAGGCAATTCCTTTGGAGGAGTCTTGTCCTTTTCCTCCTTGGAGTCAGCAGCAGCTCCGTTGACGGCAACTGTTTCGGGGGGAGGTTGCCCTGGAAGTTGGTCTGGAGGAGGGAGGGGAGAACGTGATGGGGTATCGTTCGTCGGTTCCGGCCTGGTGGGGATTGGAGGGACTGAGGCGGCGGCCCAGGGATTGGCGGGAGGTACGAAGGATGATTGGGGTCGAGGGAGGTCTTCGAACGGATTTATATCTCGATTGAGGTCGAGGGGAGGGATGGAATCGAGCCTGGTCCTTCTAGCTGCCGCTGCGCTGGCACTGGCACTAGCACTGGTGGCGGTTGTCTGGAGCTGTTGAGGGGGAGTGGATGTGGTTGAGGATTTGGCGGATGAGGAATTCTTCAAGATGGACTTGCGCGTCTCCCTCGCTGCAGCTTGCGCTTGGGCAGTCTTTGAAGTGGTCGGAGCTCCGAAATCTTTTGTTCCCAAGGCACGGGGAGAGTATGCGAGTTCTTCGTCCGGCTCCGGACTGTGAGGGAGAGGGAAATCCTTTGGATCCCAATCCTGTCTTGCTCCACGAAACGACGCAGCAGAAGACCTCTTCGCCTTTGCCGTTGGAGAGGTCGTCTCGATCGTTCTTTGACCGTCAAGTTCCCTTGACTTTTGTTCGAGGTCGGCTAGAATTGCCTTTTCCATCAGGCTCAAAGTTCCGATGGGCTTGTTTTTCTCCGAACCATGCGATTGAGTTTGATCCAAACGGGTCAGCTTGGGCATCAAAGTGGTTGGATCGTGATTGTCGATGTTGAAACTGGGGGAGGAAATGGAGATGGATTCGGATGGGAGGGTGAAGGCGGGGTGGGGAGGGTCCAGGTGCCAGCTAGGCGAATCCTGGGTGATACTAGCTATAGCTGAATTCAAAAATTAATTTTCATCTTCATCCATTGGGAGAGGGAGAAAACGCAGGGGGAAGGCGTGAAACGTACAAGTAGATATAACACTGCTAAATCGCTGATCGAGTTTTTGTTTGAAATTGGCATTCCTCTCCATTCCTTCTCCCCTGCCCCTCCCCGCTCCCAAACCTCCAATCCGAGGGCTAGCGAACCCTCCCAATGTTCCTCTCGAAGGGGAACCAAATCCGGGAAAGGGAGACGCAGGTCTCATAATCTCACTGGCCCTTCCCAGCCCTGGCGCCGCCGCTCCTAAGCCGCTGGCGCTGATGGCAGGGCTCTCCATATCCGGTATAGTCTTGCCAGTGCTCGAGGGTGTATCTGTCCGTTTGAGATAGTGAGACAAATCTGGGGTCCGAACTGGACCTCCAGCAGAGAAAGGGATGGATTGACCGAACGGATTGGAGGAACGAGATGTGGATGGACGAGGAGAGGCGGCCGAAGCAGACGCGGTGTTGAAGAGAGGGTTCGACGGATCGGGTGGAGCTGGAGAATTGGCCAAGGAGGGGATGAGGGAAGAGCGACCGTCCCTCGATCCGGGGGAAGGTAAGGAGGCATACATGTTCATGGCGGCCACCGCGCCAGCGATCGCACTCGTACTAGCGGTCGACGATGACGATGCAGTTGTTGGCTCCTCCCCTTCATTCGAAAGCACGCTAGCGGCTGAAGAAGCCTTATCGCTCTCGTCTCTCTTGAATCTCCAGGTCTGGCTGATGGGTTCGTTCGGAAACCTGACCCTCCTCAGTCCTGCATCCTCAGCGGCGGATCCGGGCCTGGACGGCGTTCTTGAGCTCTGAAGTTTGGTTTGCTTGAGGGCCGGGATGAGGACAGGACGGTCTTCACCAAGCGAGGACAAATTGTTGTTGAGCATTTGGGGGATCGATGGACGGAGGGCTGAGGAACTGGAAGGTTCGAAGGAATCGAAGGCTTTCTCGGACGGCGTGTCTTCTCCTGGAGCGCGATTGGGTTGGGAGACTAAGGAGAAGGAGGTGTGGCCATCCGGTCGCTTGCTGCTGCCCCCGTTGGATGGGGAGAAGGTGGTGGTTATGGACGAGTGGAAAGAGGAGTCTGGGCGTGCGCCTTTGCGAGATGTGGATTCGTGGGTTTCCAATTCTTCGGAAGCGTTCAAGCTCGTGAAATGCTACGAGATAAACACCATTCATCAACGCCTTTCTAAACAACTGGCAGGCAAGCCGTGAGGGGTCACGGAAGGGAGGGGTGACTGACCTCCTGAGAGAAGTTGTTCCCAAATCCAATAGGCATGATTAAACGATAATTCAGACAATTACGATGCACAATATTCGCTGGTGACCGTACAAGAAACGCGTAATGTCCTTTATGGCAGAGAGAAACGTCGGAGCTGTCAAGGGCGGGTTGGGCGTGTTTGGACGAGTTGAGATCTTGAAAGTTGGGCGAATCGCTGCGTTCAAGATCATCGACGCATCCGCTAGCAACGAGATTATTCAACGAGTGCCATCTAAATTGATCAAGCTTCTGATATTAAGCAATGCTCATCCAAACCGTGTTGTCCTCAAACCGCCTTCCAGAGTTCTGCTTCTGCGTCTTTGTTCTCAACCTTTTGCTCTTTACACTAAAGTTACACTTTATCTGGTGATTCAATACTACAGGTCAAACCACAAGTGCTGTCACGACGCCACAGCCTAGCATCATCCTCACTAGGTAAGTGCACAAGTGTCAACTTCTCCTTGGACGCCTCACATTAGCCTACTCTGCATGAAATGGTGCAACATCCTTAACTCTCTCCCAAAGTTTCTCCATCGCTTCCAAAATCCAGACATCCAGGGGACCTTTCTCCACCCATTCCAACCCCTCCTCAAGATGGCTCTTCCTACTAGTACCTAGAATGACAGCATCCCCTTTCCCCCCTTGCAGGGCAGAATGATACACAAGCCATCGCGTTGCGACTTCGGAAGCAGTGGGTGAGTTAGGATGCGCTTTGAGCGTCGAGTGAAACTCCTTGAGTGCAGAGAAGTAAGCGGGCTTGTGGAACCAGCTCCTGTATGCTGTTGCCAAACGAGAATCTCCCGCGAATCTGCAACGTTGTTAAGTCCACTGAGGTTGTGCCATAGAAAGAAGGATCATACCTTCCCGATGCGCTCTCGTCCAGGATATGTTTTTCTTGAAAGAAACCACCAGCAGTAGGTGAGTATGCGAAGAAGCTTATGTTGTGCTTTTGGAGCACGGGAAAAAGCTGCGACTCGACATTCCTGCCAACAATCCAGTCAGTATCCCCCATATTGATATGATCTGGGATATACCTCGCCAATCCATTATATTGTCCTTGATATACCGAAACCTTGACGAGATTGTGCTCTTGTGAAAGTCTGATCAACTCCTCGACCTCATCTACATGAAAATTCGACACTCCAAACTGAATCACCATCAGAGAGAGTAAAAAATGTTACTAGCAACATTTGACGAACTCACCCTCTCAAACTTTCCTTCTTTGTGCAATACATCGATTGCTCTCAATTGTTCGAGAAGAGGTGTTGACCTTTCGGGATGATGCAGATAAAAAGTTCTCACTTTAGAAACATTCAAGCTAATTCTCAACGTCAATACATCTCCCACAAGTCACGCGGATAAACTGACCGTTTCAAACTGCTTTCTAAGCTGTTCCTCAAGTTCTCCAAGTTATGGGCATTGGGTAACGCATAGTTAGCCTTGGTGTCTATCTTCCAGCCCTTCTCAGCCGCTTTCCACTGGCCAAGGAGCGCTTCGGAAGAGGTAGGAGCTCCCGGGGCATAAACGAATGCGGTGTCCTGAGCATTCATCAGCTGCAGACAGTACTTCCAAATCTTTACTGACCACGCTCTTGAAACCTTTGGAAGAATAGAGCGGCAGATTCTCATCGAGGGCATCTAGCGTATTGAGCCAATAAGTTCCCCCAATACTTCCTGCACTCCGTCGTCTTCAGCTTAGGACCGTCTCATCAAAGACATGGCACAACGCACCTCCACCAAATACAATCTCGACAGGAACTTTGCTAGACATTTTACTTCTTTCCTGCTTCTTTCACTTAAGATAAGAACAAAATTAAATTCAACACAGGTACTTTATATGTTATTTGCAACCCTCGGACGCTTACAATGCAACGGCTGACCATTACCTCACTGCGTCCTCCCGCGGGACAGATAGCAAACTAGAAACGTAAACGCTGACCAACCCCAATATTACTGCATGATATTTTCCCATCAGGAGAAGTAGAGAAGAAGAGATATCTCCATGCGAAAGCTTCCACTTGCGCGGCAAACAATTATAGTGTCAGCAAACCGTATTTTGGACGGTAGCCCTATGAGGACCGCGACATGAGGGTAGTTACGGATAACCCATACTTGCGAAGATGTATGACAGGGTGTGGGGTATGGGATAGAGAAAGTCAGCGTCTCGACATTGCACAAGGCGAGGACGGCCAGGATCACAAGGCACACTTCGGTGACAACTCTGTAAATCTGTACCTGATGACCTAGGCAATATGTTAATAATTTGTAGTGGCGAGGTCTTTTGAATGGCGGAGGATCTTCTTCGAGTTTCTGGATCCTTCCTCTCAGCCATGAAGTTGCATAAACGGGACAACTGTCTTCTTCGTCTCATCACTCCGAATAAAAGTGAGATATCTGCACGACTCTTTTTGGTTATTAATTGAATAACCATTTCTGCAATTGAAGGGGTCTGCCCTTCAACGCTCCCATACCTCATGCATAAACATGCAACTCACAAGTCCCCTTCTTGAGCCTACTGGCAAATCCTTCTTCATCATTTCTCTCCCGTGGTTCACGTTGACGCTCACCTGCTCGCTTGACTGCTGGAGCTCTCCTTCGCTAATTGGTCTGCTGTTTACAGCGTTAGCTGGTATTAGCCTTTCTCAGCAAATGGAAACCAAATATAAAACTAAGATGATCGTGAGTGCTGCGCGATTTCCTTGTTGCCAATGATTTCCAAATACCCGACCAACAAAAATACAACAAGTACTTGATATGCTTCGACTTCGGTAGGATTGGGCCGGGATCCGCGAAAACGGAATCCTTTTGTAGTGTGAGTGTGGAATGCTCAGGCAAGTGCTTTCTCTCACCAGCGATGGGTTGTCTTTTCCTCCCGAACTGCTCGAACTGCCTCACAGTTTCACATCCTCTCACATTGTACAATATTGTGTACCAGGTATAATGCCAGAACCGCCTTGATTACGTATTCCCATGCAGATGTTATTAAACTCAGAACGTTCCTTCATACATTCTGGCAGCCAGCCAAGCTGATTTCAATTCAAGCTATTATAGGTTTGTCCCCCTTGGTTCAAATTACCGTTGTCATCCAGAAGAATCCCTTTGAACGCCCCAAAATACCTATGGCGCATATGAAAATAGTCAAAGAAAATAAACATGCTTACGCGTATCTTTCAAGACCAGGGAGATCCTCCAACCAAGGGATCATGGTGTTTAAAAACGTTGTAGTGTCGGCTGGTGTTGCACCCCAACCGGCCCACTAAATGCTCTTAAGTTAACTTTGTCTGCGATGAGGTAAATGCCCACCTCGGTCATCCAGCACTTCCTAGGTGCATAGTGCGTGACAGTATCGTTGATGTAACCTTGAAAGTATCCTACGTTCCACGCCTGGTCATAGATGCTGGTATGAGGCAGTTTATAATCATTATCGATGAATCAAATGTACGGGACCGCTTACTGGAAAGCAATGACATCTATAGTGCAGCCGGTGCAGGCGGCAAGGAATCTGTCAAGCCAATCCTTTCCCGTTGGTGGGCCACCATCTGCAGAATTTATTTGAGGTCTCTCCGGAAGACTTCGAAATCGAATCAAGTAGACGCACTGGTCACAGCTGGAGAGACAAGCTTGACTCTTCCAGCATAAGGTTGCATGTACTTCCGCCACGCTTTGCCTTATATCAGCTTAATAGCCAATAGGTCTTACTGTACAGCACCTGTGACCGCTCGATCAACGTCCATATTAGCCTGTTAGTTTTGTTGTTAGGTTCCGCTTATAAGGAAAGAATGACGGTACTTGTTCCGCCAAATCCGGTTCATTAAAGCTGTGCGAATTTCAGACACAGTTTACAATGAAGCACGCAGAGAAGGAACAAACTCACGCAAGGAGATGTGTCGCACCAGCCGCGATTGCCTTTTCGACATTTGCCTGCCACTCGGCGAGAGGCGGAGCATCATTCCAAATCATGGGGATAAACTGCTTTCCAGTCAAACCGGAGGGAATTGCAGAACCCCTTGGTGTTCCTTTCAGTCAGTCCCACGTTCGACGTAAGCAGAGTTAGCTAACCAGTTGTAGGCCCATTTTACACTGTTTGCATCAATCAGGCTCTGAACCTTTGCTTCAAAGATCAAATCACTCACGACGAACCAAATTTGTTCGCAAGAGCAACTTCATTGAAAGATATTCCCTTCTTTCCCGATCCTTGTCGTTTTTCCACCTCTATGGGGTTTGCCGCAGTTGTAGCGATAGAGACTGCAGTGATGAAAGCGAAAAGACCTTTCATGGTGTTTGTGTGGTCATTCCCGACTTCGAGAGAGAGAGGAGGTGGTCCTCTTATGATCTATCCGGGCAGAGGAGCCTCATGCAGCTCTCACGCTGCTACCTTCTAATCGATTGATCATGAATCTCAATCAATCTCTGGCATTTTTGTCCACCGCGCTCAACGTCGCGTTAGCCTCCTTGGAACGAACTCACTCGCACTTCACAGGCACAAGCTCTTGCACATCGATCAGACGGTCCAGCGGGGCGACCATAAGTCTCGGGAGCACTCGAGGCGTTTGAGACTTGAGGATCCTCCGTCCTGCCTCGCTT